>OZ004705.1:10000-170000 GCA_963924515.1 Vespertilio murinus
ACCCTAACCCTAACCCTAACCCTAACCCTAACCCTAACCCTAACCCTAACCCTAACCCTAACCCTAACCTAACCCTAACCCTAACCCTAACCCTAACCCTAACCCTAACCCTAACCCTAACCCTAACCCTAACCCTAACCCTAACCCTAACCCTAACCCTAACCCTAACCCTAACCCTAACCCTAACCCTAACCCTAACCCTAACCCTAACCCTAACCCTAACCCTAACCCTAACCCTAACCCTAACCCTAACCTAACCCTAACCCTAACCCTAACCCTAACCCTAACCCTAACCCTAACCCTAACCCTAACCCTAACCCTAACCCTAACCCTAACCCTAACCCTAACCCTAACCCTAACCCTAACCCTAACCCTAACCCTAACCCTAACCCTAACCCTAACCCTAACCCTAACCCTAACCCTAACCCTAACCCTAACCCTAACCCTAACCCTAACCCTAACCCTAACCCTACACACAGCAATAAACAGCTGCCCATAAACAGCTACACACAGCCATAAACAGCCTCACATATCCAGCTACCAATAACCAGCATAAAAATGACCAGCTAACCAATCCACAGGAAATCCTTACTCCAAACAACAATGTCCAATGTCAGCTCATGCAGCTAAAACTCCAATCCAACACCAATGCAAAGCATAACAAGCATTGATGCCAATCCCATGCAATGTCAATCAAATTTTAAAAGAGCTCCTACAAATATGACTGCTATCTACCAGTGATCCCAGAGACCAAACGGCACATTAAAACTCTGCTGACACAATCTTAATGTAATATGGACCCATCACTGACATCTCAAAATGTAACCTCAGCCCAACAAAAAAAAATGCAAACCTGGAAATGATGCAATACACATCATTGAATAATCTAACAAAAACCAATGTCAGTGAAATCTAGCTCCAGTACTGCACACTGCTACTCTTCTAACGTCCAGTCAATGTCAACAATGATCCAATATTGATCAAGCAACAATCCAGCAAAGTCCATAAATACTTAATACCAAACAGAGAATGACACAGCAGCAACGGAAAGATCAAAAAGGAAACCAGATTCTGGTCCAATAGTAATCAAGCATCGATCCAACAGCAACCCAGTAAATTCAACTGAAAACCAGTTCACCGTAACTATTCAAACATAACCAGTTAGCATAACTAGCGAACCAAGGCCAAAACCAGCTAAACAGCTAAAACATAAGTAGTTAATCATAACTAGTTGGCTGTAGCTATGAGCAGGTAACCGTGACTACTTGACAAAGTAACCGTTGATATAACCAGCTAACCATTACTGTGGCCAGGTAACAGTAATCAGCTACTAGTCAGCATAACCAACTGGCCATAAGCAGCTGAACACAACCATAAGCAACTGACCATAATCGGCTACACACACCCACAAACAGCTAGCCATAAGCAGGTACACACAGCCATAAACTGCATGTCATAAACAGCTACAGAGAGCCATAAAAAGCTGGCCATAAAAAGCTACACACAGCAATAAACAGCTAGGCATATCCAGCTACCCATAACCAGGTACCCATAACCAGCATAAAAAAAAACAGGTAATCAATCCACAGAAAATCCAGTAGTCTTCTAGCATCCAGTGAATCCCAACAGTAATCCAATATTGATAAAGCAACAATCCAGCAATTTCCATGGATATTTAATAGCGAAGGAACAGTAATCATAGAATAATCCAGGAGCAACGGAAAAGATCAAAAAGTAAACCAGACTCTGATGCTATAACAACCCTGTAAGTTCAATTAACATCAAGGATTCATCCAATACTAATCCAACATTGTGAAAACTCTATCGCAGCATTGCTAGAACATCAAACCTTTCTCACTGCATCGAAATCGAATGTTAATCCAACAAAATAAAATGCTAATGTAATATCAACCCAATGTCCATGGGCTTTTAATCCAACAGCACTCCAATATCAGACAGACAAACAATATCAAATAAACAACGAAGGTACATCCAGCAAAGCCCAACACCGAAACTACATCGACACACCAGCTTTCAAATATCAACTCAGCATTCATCGATTAAAAATCCAATAGTCATAAAATTTTTACACATCAGTCATCCAATATTGACCCCTAAAATGGAACCATCAAGCAAATATCCATTCGGTGAGATCAAATATCAATCCCATCATGATACAGCAACCCAACATGCTCAAAGAGCTGACAAAGAATTAAGCCAAAAATATGCACTGTAAATCCAGCAATATCCAATAGCAATGCAGTGAAATCTGAGAATCTTGCAAGAAAATTAAACGACACTGTAGCTAAATCGAATTAAATACAATATGTTCCAAGATCAGTCCAGTGAAATTTAATCCAATGCAACGTAGTCCAATATTTCTAACCCAATACATTAAATCCGACATAAGCCAATGTCATGCAACCTAATCCTACATAATGGAACACAGTTCCAGTGCAATGAAAGCCACAGAAATATGATCCCACACTACCCAATCTGACAGCATACATGTAATCATATGCAATACACCCCTATGTATCTGACTCTACATAATCCATAACAGTCACCCCAAGTACCATGATGTCTGACCTCAAAATTGTCTCCTCCCACCTGCAAACCCTAAACTGAGACCCCGTGACTTCGGACTGAATCTGACCACACACCACCCACCCTCTAAAATCCTAAGCTAACCTAAAAGGGAATAAAAAGCATTAAAATACAGCAAGCACAATATAAACACTCATATGCAAGCATTTCAAAAGAGGCGCATGAGACGCATGTGGCCAACTCCACGCAATCAACCTCTGCCCAATCCAACACAAGGAGAAAGCAACACACAAACATTTGTTCCTTGAACATTTGCAACTCCGGACATGCGCCCCAACAAACAATCCAACCGTGGTCTCCAGAATCATAGGTTAACAATCAACCAGTAAGCCACACCTCTTCCCTCTGTACATACAACCCTATGAGACCAAACAAACAAGCTGTTGCTTTATGGCACACTGACCAATGAGGGGAACATGCTCAATAGAGATTATGCCCCCTGGCGGTCAGTTCAATGCGCACAGAGAGAATGCAGCTGAGCTGACTGAGAGGTACGGAGCACAAAGTGGACTGAGGTATGGCAGGACAAACTGCAGTGGCACACCTTGAGAACCAGCCACTTGTGCAGCAGTGCACTCCTGAGAGGTAGCAGTGACAGGAGCAGAGCGGGGGATACGTGCAAGCAGCTCATTGGGAGGGATGAACAGAAGGAGAGACACAGTGGAGGGAGAGAGGGGGGAGGGTGGAGAAAGAGAGATGGAGAAAGACAGACAAAGAGAGGCAAAAACAGACAGAAAGAGAGGGGGGAGAGGCAGTGAGAGACAGAAACAGACAGAAAGAGAGAGGGGGAGAGACAGAAAAAGAGAGGGGGAGAGGATGAGAAAGAGAAGGGGGAGAGGCTGAGAAAAAGAAAAAGAGAGGGGGGGAAAGGCTGAGAAAGAGAAAGAGAGAGGGGGAGAGACAGAAAAATAGAGGGGGAGAGACAGAGAAAGAGAGGGGGGGAGAGGATGAGAAAGAGGGGGGAGAGGCTGAGAAAAACAAAAAGAGAGGGGGGGAAAGGCCAAGAAAGAGAAACAGAAAGGGGGAGAGGCTGAGAAAAAGAAATAGAGAGGGGGGGGAAAGGCTGAGAAAAAGAAATAGGGGGGAAGCTAAAAGAGAAAGAAAAAGAGAGAGAGAGAAATAGAGAGAGAGAAATAGAGAGAGAGAGAGAAAGACAGAGAGAGAAAGAGAGAGAGTAAGACAGAAAGAGAGAGAGTAAGAGAGAGAAAGAGAGAGAGAGAGAGAGAGAGAGAGAGAGAGAGAGAGAGAGAGAAGCGCAAGGGAAAGAGAGACAGAATGAGAAAGACCCAAAAAACATGTGGCTCAGTGGATAGAGCATCGCCCTGCAGACTGAGTGATCCAGCGCTCCATTCCAGTAAAGTCAATGGCATGTGCCTTGCTTGCAAGCATATCTCCAAGAGGACGAGAGCCAATTTTCTCTCATCCATGTTCCCTACTCTATTCTTCTCTCTTCCTGTCTATGCAAAATCAATAAAATTTACTTTTAAAAACAAACACATAAAGAATGAGAAAGAGATAAAATGTAAGAATGACATAAGGAATGACAAAGAAATAATGAGAATAGCGGACATTGGAATAATTAAAATATGGAATATTGCAGCAAGGAACTTATTGGATATCAGCCTAACGGGCTAATTAGATATTTAGTAAATGTACCTTGCACATACACTGTATTCAAAAGCCATAAACAAAAACCCAAGACACATACACACACACACACACACACACACACACACACACACACACACTGTACTGCAGAACTTACACCCTACCTGCAGCAGACGATGGGAAAAAAGCAGAATCCCTCCTGGAACGAACACGCACACCCCACTCAAAGACATTCCCCTGACTGCAGCATGGTCTGCAACACAAAAGCCATAAAGCAAATGCCAGAGACTGACTAACAGGCACCAAATCTTTCACAGCACACCACACACACCAGAATCTTACCTACAACTGCACCCGGGTCCAAACAGAACCCAGGACACATGAGCAAACCTAAACAATAGCCTAACCTAAGACAAGCATGGGAATACATGCACAACACAAATCCACTCAACCATAAAAAAGAGCAAAATTCAAAGCAACCATCACTAAGCCAAAGTCACGCCCACCACCAGCCATACCCACAAAAACATGCCCACCAGGCCCAGCAACCACAACAAACAGCCAGGCTCAGCAACCACACAGATCAGTCACAAAAACCTGCAACACCAAAGAGCCACACCAACCAGCCAATCAGAGAGGACGCAAATGAACCACAACCAGCCACAATGGCAGCAGCCACAGACACCAATAGAGAGACTAGGGTTTCAATAGAGGAAGCCAAGCTTCACCAAAATCCAAGCCAACCTAGGTAGGCCTCCTCAATTCAAGGATGCAGAATTCCAATCATGCAAAATGCACACAACCGAAAATAAATTGCAGCATCCAGGAATCAAGCATAAAACTTGCCTGCACTCCAGACTGCAACGCTTCAGTCATGAAAAACGCATCAATTCCAGATACCATAGCCTCCACCTGGGTCACCAGCAGGCATGGCTGTGGCTGCCTGGCAAACCACCACAGAAGCCTCTCTCTCTCGGGATGGCCCAAGCTCCAAGGGAAACCCCACCCTGATCCGGGACACCCTTCGGGACAAACCATCCGGCCACCACCTGGACGCCACGCCTGTATCCTATGCAATAAAGGAGTGACATGTACATTGACCGTCACTCCAACACACACAAAAATGGCTGGCAGCATGTGGGCAAAGACCCTGTACTTATGTGGACAAATCATAGCCACAAACCCAGCACAAGATGGCTGACAGGGACTGGAGGTTGGGAAGGCACCAGGCCTGCCAATAAGGGCAGTGGGAGACAATGAGCCATGTAGGTAAGGACAGTTAGGGGTTGCCAGGCCAGCAAAAGATAGGAATTTAGGCCAAAGACCTTGGCAGGGGAACAGGTGCACATTAATCAGACTAGAATGGGAAAACCTAGGTGGGAGGTGATCAGCCATGCATTCCACAGTGGACAGGGACAATGAGGAAGGCAGGCAAGCAGTTGGGGGCCAGCAGTCAGTCCTGAATTATGATAGGAATGTCCAAATGTCCGCTTGACACCATCACATCGAGATTGTGCCTGAGCAGACACTTCAACATTCCTCAAAGGGTCCCAGATCGCAAAGCGTACAGGCCTGTAGTGTGACTTTAAGTTCCAGACAGGCAATGTAAAGATTACTGGTTTCTCATGCCATGCCACTGTCAATCTTAAAGATGAAAATAAGTGCCAAACGGAACCATCCTAACAAGCCCTGCACTGGACCCCAAACACATGAGGCTAATAGAACGAAACATAAATCAGGATGCCTACCTTTGCTGACAGGTGTCGAACATGCCTCAACTGCAACAACGTGAGAAGATAGCCGTCCCCAAGATGATCGTGTCTCAAGTCCCCAAGATGATCGAGTCTCAAGGCCACACCCTCGTCTTCCAAACTGTGGGAAAGAGAAAAAACATTCATTGACCTCACACACACCTCATGCATTTTAATATCTAGGCTAATGAACAAATGAACATCACGAAAATAGCAGGAGAATCACTATGTTTAACAGATGAAGAAAGAAAAGCGAGATACAATTGAACACCAATGCTAGCAAGAGTAAGTTTTTGTAAATGTAGAAGCAAGGTCTTAGATGAAGGCTCTGAAAGGGGTGGTATCTGGAGAACAATTACAGACACTAAGCGGCATGTGGATTCTTGTTAGGCGATGCCAAAAGTACACATGCACTAACTCCTGTCAACCTGGCCAGTATGGCTCTACATTGCCAAAGAGGACACTTGCATACGTGGCATGCTCGATCCCTACTGCAATATGTGCAAGAGGCAGGCGATTAACAATTCACTGCGATCATCAACACTTGCACCTATGATCCTCTCCTTCCCTCTCAGAATGAAACACAACTATCATTTCAAAATAACAAAGGGAAGTCATGAAGAAAAGGAATGGATAAAAAATAACCTTATCATAAAAAGTAATGCATCGCTGCTATCATACCACAGTAATTTAAAATTTGACCAATGCCCTCACTCATTGGCTGGCAAACCACACCTCGTAAGCAACATGTGACTCTTTCACCCCAAGTGTGGCCCCTATACAGAATCCCACAACATGTGCAAGCCAGTACATTTCAGACAAGCTGCAGTGAAAAAACTTTAACCTTAAAAACCTTTACATGTGAAATGAAACTTCAATCGTTGTTCTATGCACGATCTCCCCCTTTTGAGGTTCACTGAGCTGACAGGATACAGAGGACACATGAAACGCAGAAATAACCAAGGCACAGAAGAACAAGAACTCAAAGCCACAACCTTGTCAGCCGCAGCTCCAGACGAGTCTCGGGGCCGGCCACGCCGCTGCACCGGAATCCTCTGCGCTCCACAGAGAATTTGCATGACAGCCGCGGACAGCAACACAGACAGCTGGCCAGCACAGCACAAGGCACGGGAGAGGCTGGGCTAGTGCCTATGGCCACTGAGAAATGACTACCAGCGACCACAGGGAGCCGAGCCTGAGAAGCCTCATCTGGAGCACACAATGCCATGTCGCTTCACGCCCCACGTCTCACACCTCGCACCTCACACCTCACGCTCAGCACACGACGAACACCTCACGCTCAGAGCACGCCTCGCACCCCACGCCTCATGCCTCACGTCTCATACCTCACACCTCAGCGCACGACGAACACCTCACGCTCAGCGCACGCCACATGACACACGCCTCACGCCTCACACTCAACGCACGACAAACACCTCACGCTCAGAGCACGCCAAATAATGCACGCCTCACGCCTCACGCCTCGCGCCTCAAGCCTCACGCCTTACGTCTCACATCTCACGCCTCACATCTCACGCCTCATATCTCACACCTCAAGCCTGGCGCCTCAAAACTCACACCTCATGCCTCACACTCAGCACACAATGAACACCTCACGCTCAGTGCACGCCACATGACGCACGCCTCACATCTCACGCATCACGCCTCAAGCCTCGCACCTGACGTCTCGCGCCTCACGTCTCACGTCGCACGCCTCAAGCCTCGCGCCTCAAAGCTCATGCCTCACACTCAGCACACGACGAACACCTCACGCTCAGCCCACGCCACAAGACGCACAAATCACAAAGTGGACTCTCCTCTCATCCCGCTGCCTATGGCCTAGGCGCTCGCCTCACACCTCAAAGGCCAGGGTCACCACTCCCAAGGGACCATCGCCTCAGACCTGCCGGTGCCTGCCTACTCCCTGAACCCACCCTGTGAGGCTCCACTGAAGACACCTCCATCAACCAGGCCAAAACCTTCAGTGCCTAAAGCTCAGTTCCCACCTCTCTTCTGAGCTGGCACTTGTCTCCACAGCTCCCCGCCTCTATCATCACCTCCAGCCTCTGTCACCAGCCCTCCCCTCTGCGCACACTATGCAAATCTTTGCCTGAGGGTGCACAGCAAGGCCACGTCCCAAAGTCCAAGTGTAGCCACAGTATCCAATCCAGACCCACCCCTCATTCCCACCTTACCGCACACTAGCTCAGGAAAAAGCTTTACAGCTTGGCCTTTCTCTCAGATGCTAATCCTCATGGGGGCACTTGCACTGAATTTTAAGAGCTAGTGTGATGGAGACCCACATGGCGTGAATTGGCAGATAAGTGCCAGCCTGTAGACTAAGGGATCCTGGGCTCGATAAATAATCAGGACACACATTTCTGACTGGATACCAAGTAAGGAAAGTGCAGTAGACATCCAATAGCTCCCTCTCTCCATGGACATTCCTATCTATCCAACAATCTCCCTCTTTATTCCTCTGGCCAGAAGAAATATCACCTATAAAGATAAAGATGAAGTGCAAGACACAGAGAAAGGGTCAAACACAAAGGCATCAATTAGCAGCCTCCCAAAATGCAGCCCCCTTACCTGACCAGGAAGGGAGCATGGATAGGAAACTGCACTTCAGACATTGACCCCTTTGCCAGAAAACTGCTGCAACCACACACGCTATCTAGAAGAGTCACACTAAACTGTTCTCAAACACTTTGCCCCACACATTCACGGAAAACACTATGAACACCTATAATATGTGTGCAACTCTGACGAGTGACTTGTGCCCTGCTCTGGGCTCACCCCCTCAACAGAGGCATGCTGTGCTCTTCCCAAGACCACTCACGCCCTTCTTAATTGCTTCAAAACAGTACAACAAATACACCTCCAGCTCTCTCTCCTCTTCCCTTGCCTACAGCAAAACTCCCAGGGCAAGTCAAAAACAATACGACAGATACAGAAAACAAGCATACAGATCCCCACCATAAAATAAGCCCTACACATGACTAATATCATGACCAAGATACAGGATCAAGTTCCAAACCCTAAACTTGGACGCCTCCATTGTCATATCAACTGTAAATGTCATGGCACATAACACACACTGGTAAATTGTATGCCCTGAGACAAAAGAACACAGCTTCGGTTAGAATTAGAATTCATTTTCTCTAAGCAAGCACATCATGCGATGAATAAAGTGAGCCTCTCCAAGCAAACTCTCCTCTGGCACTATTTGATGGTGGAGCACATCTGCAACACATGAACCATGAGTGCCAAGCAGCACATGAGAAGAAATCCTTTCCCTAACGACCTGGTGGCAGAGCTGCACAGGGAGCCCACACAGGAACAAAGGAAACCAAAAGCAACCAAATACACTAAAATGCACCTAAATGTAATTCACGCAAGGAACACAGACAATGCAAGAGCAACTCAGATCTACCGGTTTGGAAACCTAGATACACAAGCAAGCACTGGAAAGCGGATGCCAGTCACCACATGGCAGACACAGGAGCAGAAACACAGACCCTCACTTTGAGAACTGCGCAAGATATCAGCCCCACCCCTCATAGAAACCCTTGCAAATTACAGGGAAAGTAAACAACACACAGAAAGATGGCGCAGCATAAAACAATAGACAGAAATGTAACAAGGGCAATATCCCTGGAGCCAAGAAGACAACTGCACCAAAAATCTTCACTAACTTGAAAGAGTGCACATAAGATGTTAACAATACTTCAAGCAACCACACCAGGGAAAACAAGAGCACCTCCCACCTCCGAACTGTAGAATTTGGCCTTGATGCCTCAAAGCATAACCCTCCAACAGAGCACGTCAGGAATTTTTTTTAAAAATTCACCTTAGGATGAAAGAACATGTAACCAAGGCAGCCTCCAGACTTTCCTGAAATGGCGTGCAATACAAGAAATGTCCACACGACGGCAGCACAAAAACACGGATCACACGCACTAAATGAATAGTAAAAAACACAAAGGCAGCAATTCCAACATTGGCCACAAGATGGCAGCAGAGGATCACAGATCACATGCACTCAATGAAAATGAGAAAATCCAAAAGCATCGATCCCAACATAGGCCACTACATGACAGCAGATCACACTGCAAACACAAGAGAGCCATTCAAGAGAAGGCAAACGACTATGCAACGAATGGTGCCTAAAAAACAAAACCAAATGCGAGAAAGCAACAGGACTAAACCTGAACACGACATAGGACACCCACCCCAACATGGTGCCCACATGACCTTGAAGTAAGGCATTAAGAATATACATCTCAAGTAAAAACTGCTGTTGAATATTAACCCTGCTAAGTCTGTCTCTTGCACCTAATTAAACAAGGAATATTCACTTTAGCCTCCAGGTTGAAACCTTGCCTGACACCAGGAGCAAGGGAGGCTGACTCCCGACACGGTGGCTTCGGGGATGGAGACTGTAAATAACATTTGGAGATAGCCTTTGAAAATTAACCACTAAATTCTGCTCCGCAAGATAGGGCCACATTCGAATGTCCAGCAAGATGTAACTGGGAATGACTCTGCGGCTGATCCAAGTCTTTAAAATGTAATCTTTACCCTTTACATTAAAACAAAGGGAAATTCCTGCGGTTTGAGCCTTTAAAAGGGCTACGAACATCTATAGCAGTCGCAGCCATATGGAGCCGCCTACGTGTGGGCTCTTGCAACTGCCCTGGCCAGATATTTAAATTCTCCTTTGTCTGCTTTCTTTAATTAATCATCAGCCTCCGGTGGTCTTATTCTGAACCAAGGATTCTACCCCACAACAGACCTTACTGAGCGACAGCCCCAGCGCACACACCTGGCAAACACAAAAAAAAGGACAGCAGGGAAAACAGCAGAAAAATACTTCAGCCAAGAGACTGAACATGGGACACCCACTGCAAATGACAGCCCACAGCAGACCACCCTCCCTGCCCAGGCTCCTTGCACCACTCACCTCAGAAGCCAAGAATGCAGGCACGACGCTCACAGCCTGAGTGGGCTTGCGGGCGGGAATACAGCAACGCCACTTCTTAAGGCGCTGGACCAATAAACCATGGCAGACAGAGGCAAAGTACAACTCATTGCTGTCCATAAACACGGAACAAGAGACGTAATCGTAGAGATCGCAAGCCTAACAACACTCTGCCTTACAACTTTCAACCACAGAAGTCAGGGAGGGCTGAAATGAGCAATTCCCTCTGCCAACACACATCATTGCTTCAAAACGCCTACAGCAAGTGGTGACTTCCCTGTCTCAGCAAGCTTCATTGAATTCAGAGGCTCCAGGCAAGTGGTGACTTCCCTCTTTCAGGAGCCCTGAGGAAATAGCTCAGTATGAAAGAAAAGACGCAGGCGACTCACCCTTTGTGAAGTCTATCAAGTCAATCTCCCGCCATCAGGTAGGCCAGGCACACATCACCCCTCCCTGTGAGAGTTGAGAATGCCCATCAATCACCCTGCTCTGCACCCGCCCAAAAGCCACCGTCTACTAGCGGAGACCTGCCCAACCCTGAGAATGCGGCATCCAATGAGCAGCATGGGAGGGAGCCAGCGAGGCCCTTGCCCTTGGAGGAGGAGATATAAGACAAGGGCACGAACTCTCCATTCCCTTTCTTTCCGCGTGACTCCTCAATGGGATTACTTGCTGATGTGGAAACACTGTCTTCCAGAAACTCACGGCTGTGCACAAGGACCGTAAAGCACACCCCGCACACCTCCCTGCAGGTTGAGGGAAAGCTCCCAGGCAGCTCACCCAGGAGCACCACGCGGACCGGGACTCGGTGCCAGGATCCAGCAAGGGGCCCATTGCGCCCCGCCGACTGCCCGCCGCACCTTTCGGTGAACCTGGGTGAGTTGCCTACTGGAGGCACACTGCTTTCTTTATTCAGTAGAATGTGAGATTTACCTTGCCTTAGCTTGAGAATTGGACGAAGTGAGGAAAGCTAATAAGATGAAAGGGCAGGAAGAAAAAGAGCCAGGAAAATATGCCGGGGCGGCGTGTGGGTGACTGTGGCTGATGAATGGGAATGAATGCATGAGACTGGGAGGGAGCACGGAAGCCAGGCACGCAGAAATGAGAGCTGAAAGGGGTCTACTTAGAAGGGGAACGGCCACATGCTCCCTCTGAAGCCACTCCAATGTGCCCTTAGGATCCACAAAAGCTCTCACAGAGCAGTGAGAGGGCTTCCCTGAGAAGGAGCATGCTCCCCCACGGGGAAACCCGTCATGGGGCATAAGTGACGGTTTCGCTCGGAGCACCCATAAGGCCTCCTCGCAGGAAGGCCAGCTCCACCATACAAGGCGGCTGTTTCACACAGCTGAGCGAGAAAACACGGCATGTACCAGGGCTAGATTCCGACCATAAGGGGCGACTGCCTCCCGGAGCTCGACCCTGAAGCAGCACACAGGGGAAAGCATGCTCTAAGATCCCTAGCAAATGCAAACAGAGAAAGGTGACCCATACAAAAAGCAGCACCCACCAATAACGTAGACATTAATGAAATAATAATGGCATTGATAAGGGAAATTAAATGTGAGAGTTAGAATTAGCTCAGCCATGATACGTGAGGAACAATATCCGCAGTGCCCTCAAAGTACACCAGGGAAGGTGAGCAGTAGAGGAACATAAAACGGTACCTTGCACATGCCAAGGAAATTAGGAAGAAGACCAAGTAAGAAATGAAATGGAACGCTGGCTTGCATGCACGGGAAAGGAAAAGACTCATATGGGAAGCAAAAAACATCCATGGGTGTGCCAGGAAAAGAAGGAAGACTCCAGAAGTGGGTAAGTGACGACAACCCATTGCAATTCTTTCCTCCTTGCACTCCCTACCTACCTACCTACACTCTGCACTGTCTGTCCGGAATAACTCCTGCTTTCACCCACTCCACCTAACTGCACACCCCCTTTAATAACACACCCTATTACTGTGACAGGACCTAGTAAAAAGGCGAAAAATGTGGAATGTGTTGCTGGGGAATTGTAGCAGGTGGGTGCAGGAAGGGAACAGGCCAACTTAGAGAAAAGCAATGAAAAAGGGCACAGGCTCCTAGCTTTGAAAAGAGAGTGCAGATGGCCATGAACTCGCTAAAGCAATCATGCCTACAAAATGCCTGATTCCACAGATCCGTTGACGATAATGCACTTTTTCCAACAGGTGCGTATCCCAGTATAAAAAGGCATTGCCGGGCTGGATACAGAATTCCTTCCCTGGAAATTTAACATGCACGGGAGAATGAAGCACAACATGTACTGCAGCCTGCCCTGAAAGGTGAGTGCGTGTGCAAGAGCACAAAAAACATGTGCCTGGCTGTAACTGGGGGGGGGGGGGGGGGGGGGGGGAATATGGGGCAGAGAGGTACCATGCCCTCAGGACAGAAAACAAAGAACTGAGAGGAAAGGGGGGGGCTGCTACTCTGCATTTGGAGTGACTGGAGGGTTGGGGGCAGTGAGTGAGAAAAGGAGAGCTGGACAAAGATGCATTTCACCCAGCAGAGCAAACACCCTTTCTCCTGGGGTGGGTGAAAAGCAAATAGCTGTGCAGAGGGCAAGGCAGAGGAAACTTGACATTGTTGCAGAGGAGCCACAGACTTCAGATGCTTACTTGAATATAAAAACGGGGAGGGGGGGGGAACGACACCTCCCTGGCAGGTTTACCTTGCAGGCAGTGTTCCTGGTAACAATCAGGGGTATGAAAGACACCAGGAGTTGTTTTTGCTGGGGGATGGGACAGGAGCAATAAGGCTGAAGTAATTGACCAAAGGGATGGGAAGGCTGAGGATAAGATTGCACAATAAAGGTCTCCCAAGGTTGGAACAGGCTCTTCAAGGGCTGAGCACTGCAAGGAGCTAAGCCAACACTGGAAGGCAGGCTCCAGGCACAAATTGCCTCCGACTGCTGCTCAAGTGGATAGCAAAGCACAGGCAGGACTGAAGCATTACTTTCCCCCCTAAGCAATTCACAGTATCAATAACTGCAAAAGACCATCGCTGCTGCTGCTGCTGCTCCCGCTACTGGAGATGGATTGGTTGATAGCCGCATAACATGCCACGGAGGTGCGCATTGCTGGACACCACACTGATCACGACTGAGCACCCTAGCCGGTGGGTGCAATGGACAAGAAGGGAGGGACGGAGGGATGGTGCCACACTGCTCTGTAATACCCATTCCCCCAGAGGCCAAGAAATGACCCATGGACAAAAACTCCCCAGTCAACCTGCCTTCCCCTAAAAAGCTAACCTCCCCCCAATCCCTTACGCTGTGTGTACCTCCCCTGACCCCCTCCACACTTTCACCACAGGTGCCCTTCTGTCCCCCTGCCCCTGAGCCCACCACCCTGTGAGTGTCCGTGGTTTCTTGATAGACGACCTGACTCCGAACATAGCATGTGGGAGGGCAAGAGCATGCATGAGAATAGGCACTGCAGCGAAAAGGGGAAGCACCACACACATTAAATTTTAGAAAATGGTGAGGGAGGTTGCATAGGTGGGTGTGTACCTGGGTGGCTGGGTAGGCAGTTCAGTGGCTGGGTGAGTGGACACATTACTCTGTAGCTAGGTGGGGCTGGCAAAGGTGCCAGACAAAAGCAATACCCATATGATGAGCTACCATGCCGGACAGAAGAAATATCTAAATGAGCTGGCAAATATGCCAGGCCGAAGAAACATACATAATGAGCTGGCATGCCAGACAAAAATAAGGTCCACATCTTGAGCTGGCAAGGGGGCCAGACTAGGAACAACTTGGGCAACTCAGCACAAAATCCTGGGCACTCACAAAAGTAGATGGGGGTGGGCACCTACTGACCACAGGGAGCAGTCATGAAAACTGACATAGCCACAGCCTACGTCTTAAGGGAGGGGGCATGAACACTCATGCCACTGTTATGTGCCAGGCTCCACTCTATCAGTTGAGGGGGGGCTGGGGGTGGTAATGATTGAGCAGCATCATGGACTGGGAATTCCCATGGCTGTGCACAAAGGGAAACACGGCAGGCACGGGTAGTAGCAATCATAGCAAACACTAGTTGGGGGAGCCACCCTGGCAGCGACCAAGAGTGCATAAGCCAAGATCACCTCTTAGGTTCCCAAATCCTGAGAGCAGCTGGGATAACACAAGGACAAACCCATACCTTGACCAAAGTGAAATGCACGCATTTCTACAATGTTTATTTGGGATGAGGACTCTGACAAAGGGGGAAAGAGTGGGCATATCCCCTAACATGTAAATCCATAGGGCATACTGAGGGAGCAACTGCAATAAAGACAATCTAAGCATGAAGCTGATAGTGGATAATTAGTGAAGCCCATTGTCCCAGCAATGAGCCAAGCTGGGCATCCTCTGTTTTACGTGGGTCAGGGTTTGCAGTTGAAGTCAGGGGTTCAAACTCCAGCACTGCACTCCCTTAACGAGAACACACCACTTTGAGAGCATAGCACACAGGGTAGGACTGTCCAAGAGCCAGTGGGGTTGTGGGGGTGTGTTTTGGGGGGGGGTTGCTATACACGATGCGATAGATATTCCCCAAAGACCACCGCTGGACATGCATGAGCCAGCATGCAACAAGCAAAATTATGGGATTGATAGCCCACATGGGGCTTTGTGTGAGGATAGGGCCCCAAGGGGGAGTGGGTTGGGGGGGGCTACTTTGGAAAAACAGCTTCTGGGAGGACGGCATACAGAACAGGCATTGGTGGGCAAGGAACACAGACACTGCTGGCCTTATTTCAGCAACTGGACAGTGACAGCATGTACAGGCTGATGTTTTATTTTCCCACATTACACAGCACACACGCAGGACCAAACTTCCCAGGCAGGCCCCTTCCACTTCACACCTTTTTTTGCTGGGTTCCTGGTTTGCTAAGCAGGTGCACCTCCCCCCACGAGGATGCAGATGAACCAAAGGCAGGCTATGCCACCAAGGACGACACAGCCATCAGGATGGGGCTAGAAAACTGACTGTAGATGGTGTAGGAATGAGGCAACAAAAGAGATGCAGGGGCTCCAGGAGTGGCTTCTGAGGTACTCACAAAAGAGGTGGCACAATAGGAATATCAGAGTAGGAAATACCACCTATAAAGGCACATCTCTACCTACTGCTCCCCAGAAAATGCCATGGAAGAAACTGTTGGGGGAACAGGTAGGAGTGATGGGCTCAATTAGAGAAAGGGGCTTAGAGGTGCAGGGGCCTGCAACAGGATGTCTACAGCTGTGTCTCAAGCACTATGCAAAATAGAAACTACAAATAAAGTGCTGCACATAGAGAATCATGGAATGGGGGGGGGGGGTGTAGGCAGACATGGCACAATGATCCCCAGAGCCAATAAAGGGTGTTCAGGACATGCTCAAGAAGCAAAAGCAAGCTGACAAGGCAATTTCTACACGATGAGTAACAGCCCTTTAGTGGGCAACTCTGAGCAAACGCAGGTGCTGACAGCAGCAGAGAAGGGTTGCCAAAACTGCCTTGGCTCAGTGGATAGAGCAATCTGGATTAAGATCCCAGGTTCAATTCCGGTCAAGGGCATGTACCTTGGTTGCGGGCACATAGCCGGTAAGATGTGTGCAAAAGGCAGCTGGTCATGTCTCTCTCTCCCTCATTGAAGTTTCTAGATCTCTTATTCTCTCCCTTCCTCTCTAAAATCAAAATATGTTTTGCAAAAAAGAAAAGAAATTGAGAAGGGTTAGGGTTTGGCTAGAATCCTGACTGACTGCAATGAACTGATGATGTGCATCTAAATCCAAGTTGCAGACCTTGGTACTCCACTATCCATCGGTATAGACAGACAAAAATAGGCTGCACATCTGGTACAACACGACCAGACTTGCAATAACCCTCACATATGTGTGGCTTTTCAAATACAGACATTGCAGGTACAAGCATGAGCAGTCATGAATTTCCAAACCCTGGGCACTGCATGTAAAAACAGATGAATTCAAATAATCACTAACCCTTTAGCAGTGTTACAGAGGGCCTTAACTTTGAAAGGCACTTTATAGTGGTGAGAGCTGTCCATCAGGAGGGGGAATTGTGCAGGACAGCATGTAACAAGTTTGGTCAAACACCAGTGCTGGACATGCATGAGCCACCACGCAAAAGAAACAAGATTCTGCAATAAGATTAAAATTTTGCTCTTTGTGTGAGGTCAGCGCCACAACATGGTAGAGATTAGGGGCACTACTTTTGGTAAAATATGCTGTGGCAGGCTTGCACAAAGTACACAGATGGACACTGTTGACATCACAATAAGTAGCCTATAGTGAAAATGAAAACATTCCTGCATGATTCAGCAGCTGGATAGCAACAGCAGCTTCCAATGATGCCTGGGGGAGGTGCATGACTTTTATTCCCACACAACGGAAGGCACATGCATAGGACCAAATCCACTTACCAGGGCCTTGCAGCTTTGCAAGTTTGTGGGTGAACCTCCCTCCATGAGGATACAAGCCAACCACCAGAAGGCTGTGCTACCCAGGATGATGCGGCTATAGGTGACAGGGCTGGTAAACTCCTGTGAGCATGCATGGGGAGGAAGAGAGGGAGGCAGGGAAAATAACTGCATGAAAAAAAAAGATAATCTGGAATGGCTCAGTGGGTCACTGGAACACAACCATGAGGCAGCCATGCAAAATCCAATGGGCAATGGTAATATGAAAGTAGGAAATGCCACCATATGCAAGGGCACACACCACCTTCAAGGTGGTGATAATTACTCACTGAGCCCTCCCAAACAACCACCATGAAAACGTGCCATTAAAGAGACAGGTGTGTGATGGATTCAATGAGTGAAAGGGGCAGTACAGGTGCAAGGACAGCAGTGGTAGCAGGGCATACACAGCATTGAGGTAGCTAACCCTTACTAACTCCACAACAGACTCCATATAATATAATACAGCATGCAAGTATGAAAATCTTTCATTTTGGGGGGGGGGGGTAGCAAAGCAAATGTGCAGCTTCCTTTGGCAGGCTATAATGATGAATATTGGGATACCTTACACTTGCTTATAGGGGAGCTACTAAAACCACTATGAACGCACGTGTGCAGTGCACGTGCACGTGCACACACACACACACACATAGCAACAGCCACTTATCAAATTCAACTTTTCCCACTCTGACAACAATACAGGTGCAGATGACAACACATGCTACTGGTAGCCAGCTCTGTACGACAGGAAGAAACTGCTGTCATTAGCTATTAGCAATGACAGGCTTCCAAAAATAAACATGGGCAGCACTGACTGATAGCTGATGACTGGGAAAATGACATGGGGGGGGGCAGTCTTTGGTCCAGCTATAAAGGGAACCTGCAGCAAGAAGATACACTTCACAGTATAAGAACACTTCTATCACTGCACATCAACACAAACATGATGTAGACACAGCCCCTGTGGGTGCTGGGCCCTGAGTCAGAACAATAGCCACTTTGGCTCAGTGGCAGAGCGTCAGTCTACAGACTGAGGGATGGCAGATTCAATTCTGGTTGGGGGCATGTACACTGGTTACAGGGTGTGCAGGAAACAGTTGATCAATGTGTGTGTGTCTCTCTCATCAACATTTCTACTCTCTGTCTCTCCCTTCCTCTCTGTAAAATATCAATAAAAATATATACATTAAAAAAAAATAGCCGCTCATGTCAAATTCATGGGAAAGCTCAAACAGTATGGGGATGAAAAAGGGAGACATGGAAGAATCCAGCATGGAGATGCCAAACTACAGCTAATATGAATGGCAGACAGCAACTTCACAGACCATATACTAACACTTGGGACTGCCCGTACATCAATGAAGTCTTCAACAACCCAAGAGTGAAGGGACAATAGGAACACAACAGACCAAAATACAAAATGGAACACCCATAAAGACTCATAGGGAACGTATATATCTGACCAATGTGAGCATAGCTGCAGCAAGGTAAAGAGATTATAGACAGGGTTTAACGTGGCACACTGCATAAAGAATGATATTGCAAGTGTTGCTTACAAATGCTATTATTGGTACTTTGTAAATGATATACAATCATTGGATCATAGCTACCAAGTACAAGATATAACACTGCTAATAGTGGAGATGCATGGACAAGAGCAAAAGAGTCAGTCCATAGATCAGGGTCTACAGGGTTCATACAACATTAGCACTTAACCCTATGCAGGTATTCCTCACACACCCATGCTGCATGGATGTAAGATGTAACACAGAGAACAATATATCTATCTCCAAACAGACTACTATATATAAGCAAACTGAAACAGCAGGCAAGGAGGGAGGCACAGGAAATGAGCTGCAACAAATGGCGATTATACTGCACATCCACCAAGGACCTAGGGGCTGCAGAAACAGGAAAGGGAAACACTTCCAAAAGTAAGAATACAATACAACTGCACTGGCAATACTAATTGTATTGGTGATGGTACATGGGAAAACGGGAGAGGGGAGGATACTTTTTGGACATGCCATGGGCCACAGTTATTCCATCACACACCTTATGGCAGATGCCTGTTAACAGGCACCCTGTGAGGATGCACACACTCAAATGAGCAGTGAGGGTGCACTGCTTAATCATTTGATAACCAAAGACAAACGGAAGGGGGGGAGCATACTCAGTAACTACATGCAACAAACTACTGGGAGAAAATCTGCTAGAATGGAAACACAAAACTGCACACAAAATCTCTAAAACCTAGCATACAAACTTTGAGCGATGACAAACAAACTTAACTAGCATTTTATAACACTATACAAAAATGCCTTCTTTTTCTCAGTAATAGGGAGACCACAAAGGAACAACATAAGGACGGTACATAACACCACTGAGAAACTAAAAACATCCCATCTTTCACTTCCTATTCCCTCTTTCTACATTCTTTCACAAAAATGTGACACATAAACTGATGTGATGAGGGCAAATAGGCTCTCAAGGACACAGTGAGGGGGGGAGCAGCACAGGCATGGTAACTGTGCAATGATGTGAATAAAGGGTGTTATGTATACACAGAGTCAACTGTGTACTGACATTCTCAACAAAAGCTGTACTGCCTACTGAATTAAACAATACAATGACACTGAAATCATTTCCTGTCCTATTTTACATACCACCTCTTTATATGTCACTACCAGCTATAATCACACTGAGGTCAGGGTATACACCCAAAGTGACTTCTCCACAGGCATCATGCCACTGGATTGGAGGGGTGAGGGACAGAACCATAACACTACAGCAAATGGACACCACAAAAATCATACAACCCAGACAGCAGACAACCCTGCCTGACACAGCAAAAAAGAGGAAAACAGGATAAACAAAACAACACATGCTGCTCATTTGACTCAGGATAAGGTGGTACCTGGGTGGCTGGGTGGTTGGCTGGGTGGATGCATGCGTGCATTCAGTTTTAAGCAATCTAACATACACTCAAAACTAATGGCAAAGCACAAAGCAATCACTACATAAACACACACACACACACACACACACACACACACACACACACACACAAACTGTCAACTTCTCATGCAACCATGGAATCACAGCTACATTTGATTGGCATCAGTCTATCTGCATTTGCTGACTAACTCAAAAATTAGAGAAAAGATTACATAACTTAACTACACTCAGTCATGTCTGTCAACTTCATTTATCACAGCAAACAACACATGACAACCCTGCTTCAACTGAATTCAAGACGAACAAGATATAACGAAGGAAGGAAGGAAGGAAGGAAGGAAGGAAGGAAGGAAGGAAGGAAGGAAGGAAGGAAGGAAGGAAAGTAGGTACATGGGTAGGCAAAAATACAATGAATGTGAGATGACAAGAAAGCTCATTGCACAAAAGGTGATTACTAGAAACAAAACATATCTAGGAACATTCAATCAATCCACAGGAAAGATGACAGTCCACATTTTTGGAACTACAAAGAAAGACACCACTAAACTCCAACACACACACACTCACTCACATACTCCCACTCAAGTGCACACTCACAAGAACTATCACACCTCTCACAAACACACACACACACACATACAAACACACACACACACACACACACACACACACACACACACAGTATTCACATACTGATTGAAACTGGCATGTTATGTTATACCCTCCATGGCATCACACCAATAAACCAAAACATTGTAAATCCATTTCTTTCAACAACAATACAAACTGGAAGCCCAGTTGCATACAAACCTAACCCTGCTATTTCAGAAAAATGGTACCTCACTGAGGGAAAATGGGCAGAAAACAATCAAATCCCTCTGTTATAGCAATAGTAATAAGGATAAAACACAATATAGACTAAGTATTAAAGTGTGGAATTGAAGTGTGATATCTGAAAGTATGGAATGTAAACAAATTGATAAGCACCCTTGGGTGGCCTGTATGTAGAAAATAGATAAAGTGATCTGTACCCCATATGTAAGACTAGATAGCAAGGCTCCTGGGGCCCGCTGATAAGACAGACTGAAGACACATCTGAGCACATAAAAAGAGCAAGCCCCAGAGAGAATCAGAGACGCTCGTTCTGCTCCTGCACAGATGGTCACTCTCCACTTTCCCCACCTGCACCTGTCAAGCTCTGCCAGAGCCAGGGGCCCGAACCGTGAGCCTCGGATCGTGAGCCATCAGGAGAGGCCTCAACTGAGGCAGAGCGGCAGCTGCAACGCCCTCCATGAACCGTGTGTGTGTGTGTGTGTGTGTGTGTGTGTGTGTGAATGGGGATCCCCGGGTGGCCTGTCAAGGTATGGAACCCACAAGAACTCTGGTAAATAAAGCGTGTGTGAATCGTGCATTGCATGTTTGTCTCCTGTGTAATTTATGCTCCGTGGATTATTAATTAAATTCTGTGAAGGAAAAGAGCCACGTGCTAACCTGACAAGCTCAGGGGAGGCTTGCATGGCAGTCTTGCAAACTCAAGAGACCTAAAATAACCACAAAATATGGTTTGAAAATTAAATATCTAACTACAAACAGGTTATAGTGGGTAGTCATGTCCTAGGCCGATATTTCACCGGACAAAGATCAACATAGATCTTCTTTCCTGAGCCCATCTGCCTGCCCGCCTCTAAAATAACCCATCTATGAGATGTCTGGCTAATTTGTAACTTCCCTTTTTATGGAGGCCCTGGGACACAACCAAATGTGGTGGGCCCCAGGACAGATGCCTCAAATTCCTTCGTTATCATGTTAATTGGTCCTGCACTCACCTGAGTACCATCCATCATTTTACTTTTTATCCAATCCCAGGGGCTTCCCACGGCTTTGGTTTCTCACGCCTCCTTACTCCATCACCAATGAATTTCATGTAACCCACATATGTCCCTCCTTTGATTTCAGTGTATAAATGCAAAAGTAACCCGCTGCCGAAACCGGTTTGGCTCAGTGGATAGAGCGTCAGCCTGCAGACTCAAGGGTCCTGGGTTCGATTCCGGTCAAGGGCATGTACCTTGGTTGCGAGCACATCCCCGGTAGTGGGTGTGCAAGAGGCAGCTGATCGATGTTTCTCTCTCATCGATGTTTCTAACTTTCTATCTCTCTCCCTTCCTCTCTGTAAAAAATCAATAAAATATATTAAAAAAGAAAAGAAACCTTTAAAAAAAGCAAACACAAAAGTAACCCACCATTCTTTGGAACATTATCTCAATCCATTGAGGATCTGCTTCCCACCATATGTCGACAGTTTGGCTCAAATAAACTCACAAAAATTCTTTACAGGTTTCAGTGGTTTTTTCGTTAACAGTACCTTGGGTAGTACATGTCAGATTATTGGCTTAGGCACCCCAGGTCACCACTGCATACGTCCCTTATGAAATAATTGGGACACCCTCCATGATAGTGAGCAAACATCTCTGAGAAAACTAATTCAACAGTGCTGCTTGAGACTTTTGCAGACCATCACGGGGTTCAGCCTTCAGTAAATCAAACCCTTTAACCTGATGAGCAAACAGAAAAATCAAAGTAGCTTCCGTTTTCACACAAACCAGTTAATCAGCAGATGATTATGCTAAGACAGACAAACATCTGTACTCACACTCTCCCAGTAGACTAGCCCAGACTGGAGCTGAGCAGAAAATGCCCAACTCCCCAGATGGGCATGGGAGCACTTCTGGCATCCACGCCCCAGAACAATTCTCGGCCAACGTCTCGGTGAGAATCTACCAGAGGAGTTAAGACTGTGTCCAGGCCCCCTGCCCTTCTAGGTAGCAAATTGGCTAGTCCCACACAAACAAACAGAAGAGTGAACTCATAATTCCTTAATCGAATCTGAATTCACTCACCTCTGGAGTCCTGATTCCTGATTTACCTGACAAAGTCCTATGACGTCCGGGGAGGTGGTCGAGCTCCCATTCCACTCACTTGGAGTGTGCCTGACTGAGGGGCCCCTACCTTACCAATTCTGTCGACAGGTCCAGAGGTGTCTGTCCGTTTTATACAGATGCAGGCCGGGTCCTGGGCTGAGGTCCGGGAACGCCTAAAGTACCCCCCTCCCCCCCCCCAGTTCAATTATGCTAAAATGAGCAGCGCAACTTTCAAAGGCCTGTCCCTCGCACCCAGGCCCCAAACCCCATCCACTCACCGGAGGCAAGAGCCAAACTTGGTACGCTTCTCGGTCAGGGAACCAAATGTTGCAGAAGACCAAAGAAATACCAAGCACGCTTCCTAGAGAAAGGGAGGGACCCCGTTTATTAACGCTAATGGACTCTGGGGATAATTTCTAAATCAGAGAGAAGAAACACTTCCCTTTTTATAACCTTCTAGGGCCTTTGTCTTACAGTTATGTGTCTGCCCCCTTTCTTGGACTTACAGGAAGGCCCCCAGGTGATCTGATGATCTGTTCTGGGGCCAGTGATAATGACATCCCCCAGTGTGGGGGTGGAAAGTTCTGTCTTAGGGCTTCTGCAATGCTACTCTGGCAGCCATAGACTACAACTGTCCCCCTTCAAAATGCAACTACAGGGGCGTGTGCAACAATAACAAGAACTGCCACTGCCATGTGGGTTATGACCCTCCCCTGTGCATAAGCACTGGTGCAGGAGAGAGTGTGGACAGTGGACCCCTTCCAGGAAGGCAGAGGGCAGTGAGGATAAGTCGTATGTCAGTGATGTATTTGAGAGTGATTTTTGGTCGCTTGCTTGCCCTCATAGCTGCAATCCTCTTCGGTATAGCCATGAATGTGAGGACTGTCCAGACCACTACAGCCACTGAAGTAAACGTTAGGGTGGAATAAACAGCAAGTCAGCCTTCGGACCCCTGTACAACTCAGGCAACATGAAGAAACACCTGCAAAAAGTCACCATAACCTGATGGCATAGCTCAAGCCCACACTTCTGAGCGGCTGCAGGGGTCCTGCCCCCCATACAGGGTGCACACTGGATGTTTTCACACCACTCTCTCTGACAGCTGTCAAGTGTAGCCAAGCTGGCCAGCATCTGCAATAAAGCATGAGCACTGCACATTGGCTCCTGTGCAGTCCTTGTAGGTGTGTAAGAGCCCTGAGTGAGCCTGAGGCTCGGGCCTGGAGAGGAGACCTGGTGAGCAGCTGGCCTTGCACTGTGGAAGCCTGTTCCAGGATTAGTGACAGTGGCCAAGGTTCCTTTAGAGCCAATTCCTGACAGCTCCCACAACTGTGTCCTTGAGCACCGAGTGTCCCTCAGTCCCTGGGTAAGGTCTCCTCTAAACTGCTTGGGTTCAGGGCAATGGTGTGCTCCTCCCCTCTCCCAACCCTCCCATTTTCACACGGGGATGGGGTGGGGTGGCTGTGGGCTGACAGTGAGGGCACCTTTTCTGCTAGTGTCCTTGAGCACCCTGGAGAGCACCCTCCCCTGTGTGAAGGTGGAGCAGTGAGTGGCACTCAGAAAGAAGTGGTCCTCCTGACTCAGGACTCACCGAGAGCAGATAACCCTCCCCTTACTTGCTCCACCAGAACCATCTTCTTGGCTTCTGCTTCTTGCTTCTCCCATGATGCAGCCAACAGCCCAGGCTGCCATGTGTGTGGAAAGACCCCTGAATACCCGGAAGCTTATCATGTATGAAAAAAGGTCAGAACCCGGTCCCAGGGCTCAGCCTCTGGAGAGAACTCCCCTGAGCCCGCAGCAGTGCAAATAAGTCTTCTTCTGAACCTCCGAGTGCATTTGCATTGTCACTCCTGCCCAGCCTGATTTCTGCCATCACATTTGTTTCCCTGTTTTCTGAGAAGCCAACAGCCACTCTGGCCCTTTGAGCCACCATTGTCAGAAACCATTGTAAGGCCGGGGAAGGACCCCCTTCCCCTTCTTAACTGACTTTTCCAGTAAGCCCTGGTTAACTGACTTTTCCAGCAGACTCTGGTTTGGTCACCGTAGAGGTATTTTATCTGTTCCTGAAATCAGCCTGAGGAAGCAGCCTGCTAAGACAGACCATCCTGCCTCCCTAACCACAGGGCCATAACTATATTATCTGTTTCTGGGAGGACTAGGTATTTTTATCTGTTTCTGGAATCGGCCTGCAAAAACAGACCATCCGGCCTCCTCGGGAAATGAGTCAACTGTCAACTATTATGAGCCAAATATTATCTGTTAACATAGTTCCCTGATTTACAGACCACCTGCGTGTGGTTTTTGCCTTTATAAACTCATGTCCTGCAATTACTCGGCGCTCCCAGTCAGCCAGCCCTGTTGCTGTCTGCCTGAGAAGCCCCTGCGCTACACTTGTACTAATAAAACCTCCTGCTTTTTGCATCAAGTTTCGGTCTCGGCGTTTGACATGGGGTCGTCGCCCCCTCCGTCGGACTCACCGGGGGTCTTGGGACCTTACACCATCAGAGGAGGACGCCAATTTCAGGTTTCTGTGAAAGGCACAATGCTTTTTTTTTTTTTTTTTTTTTTTTTTTTTTTTTTTTTTTTACTATGTTATGGATCTCAGCAAGGAAGGGTGAGGGAGAGAGAGGGAAACACCAATGATTAGAGAAAACCATCCATAGGCTGCCTCCTGCACAACCCACTCTGGAGATGGAGCCCGGAACCCAGCATGTGCCCTGACGAGGAGTGGAACCATATGACCTCCTTGTTCATAGGTCAAAGCTCAGTCACCGAGCCACACCGGCCAGAGGGCGTAAATGGTTTTAATGCTCTCCTCTGCCGTCAAAGCTCCAAAGAACAGAGATAAAAAAAAAAAAAACAAAAAAAAAAAACACAACATTTTCTTGAGAATCTGAGGCGGACTTACCAGGCACTGGAAGCTCTGGGTCCTTCGGGAGGGACTCTGCTCTCCAACACCTCACCCCCAGGCTGTGACCCTGCAACCATGGTCAGGCGGCCCCAGGACAGGGTCCTCCTGAGACACTAATTTCTCTGCTTCCTGAAGTGCCTCCTCCCAGGCCTCCTGCCACTGCCACCTCCCTGACAGGCTGTCCCCACCCGCAGCCCTGCAAGCTGGCACAGCAGCCACTTGGTTTCTCTCTAAAAGAAAATAACCCATTTCCATTGATTTCAGCCACAGTGATACACCTCCACACCAGGCATGGCGGCCCCATCCCGGGCATCGAACCAGGAATCAGATCAGAGACCTCCGCGTTCCTAGGTCGAAGTTCAACTACTGAGCCACACTGGTGAGGTGCAGACAGGTGTAATCACTGTGCCCAGGAGAGAAAGACTCCTTGGCTGTGGGCTGTTAACTCTGTTAACTCAGGGTTAACACTACATTGACTTAGGGTTAACATTGCATTTGCATGTGTTTGATCCCCCCCTGCGGAGGGGGGTCGCCTTAGCTCCCCATCTCTTGTGGTTCGGAGGTCCTGATTACCTTGGCTCCATCCCCGGTTCTGATTGAGTTCTGGGGGGCATCCCTGCAGCCTGCAGGGTCCCTGATTACCGACATTTGTATCCTTTGGTTCAGCAAAGTGTTAAAGTACTCGAGTCTGTGAAAAGTCCCAGGAGGAGGACTGGCAGAGGTGAAGACTCAATGCAGAGCGTGCCTCTCACGGGAAGGGGGTGTCAGCAGGGTCTCTGGCCACCTGCCAAGGGCATTCCTGCGACATTGCAATCCTGTCAGAGGAGGATGGCAGTGATGAATCAGCGTGAACTTCCCGATGCTAATGGTTGTGCAGGAGAAGGCCATGGTTTATAGGAAATTGCTCCTGGTATTTGGGAGGAAAAAATTATAACATTTGCGGAGTCACAGGGTATCACACGGGTAATTTCAGATTGCTCGTGAAGAGATGTCTCTGTGCTATACTTGTCACTACTGTAGTTTTGCTTTGGGATGGCTTTTTAAAAAGTTTAAACAAACAACGCAATTCCAGAGATGTCCACAAGGCGGCGCCCTAAGAACACAAAAGTGGTGTTAGGAGCTATATAGGTTAAAAATGGTGATTTTTACCATAGATGGAGTTATTTGTAATGAACTAAAAATTCCCGCAAATGCTCCTTTTTTAGCATTAAACTTGACATTTTTAGGGGTTAAAATATCTATGATGTTAGTGCCTTCAGAAAATATGACATGAGGTTTTGAAGATTGTTTATTCAAAATAACATACATATCAAATCGCATTTATATCAACATATGTGCACTTGGCATTTTGTTTACTGGGATTTAAGAAAGTTTTTTTTAATCTGTTATGGATATCAGAGGGGAAGGGAGAGGGAGAAAGAGAGAAACACCAATGATTAGAGCAAACTATCCATAGGCTGCCACCTGCATACCCCAATCTGGGGATGGAGCCCACAACCTGGCATGTGCCCTGACTGGGAATGGAATTCTCAGCCAGGGAGGGACTGAGGGAAGGCTCTAGGGCGTGTCTGGCCATCTTGCTCAGACTCAATTGGTGGGACCCCAGCAGCAAGCTAACCTCCTTGTCAGAGTGTCTGCCCTCTGCTGGTCAGTGAATATCATAGTGACTGGTCGACCAGTTGACTGTCTGCTCCCTGGTTTGTCAGTGCACACACATCTTAGCAAATGATTGAGTGGCCTTAGCATATCATTATCATATTACGCTCATTGGTTGAATGGATGAACGGATGACCACACACCTAGCATATTAGGCTTTTATTATGTAGTATTATATAGGATGTGGGATATATTTCTCCTCCTTCATTCTGTGCTGTTCCACTTTCTTCTAATCATTTGTGTGTGTGTGTGTGTGTGTGTGTGTGTGTGTGTGCCTGTGAGAATAAGGAGAGAAGAGAGGTCAGAGATTTTTGGAAATGGATTTGTGGCCTTTTCTGTTTTTTTCATTATGGCTTGAAAGTGCAAATGAAAAATCTTCAGGGAGACAATGGTATCTAACGAGGTGAGGACTCCAGGGGTGCTTGGCCTCCTTCAAGTCAGAACAGGCAGAAAGTTACTGACTTAAAAGGTCACAAGCAGCACAGTTAACGCTGATGCCTACGTCGAAATTCAGATGCTGAAAACCCATAGCCCTAAATGAAAATGTACTCACACTCTGTCTCATGTTCCTCAACATTGTGACTAGATGAGGAACATCATGGGAAATGGAAATAGGCATCCTAAGATGAACAATAATACCAATTGAAGGGGGAAATACAAATTATCAGACAAAGGCTGGGAAATTCAGGAATATAATCTCTTAAGATATTTATTGTAATTTCCAAAAATTAAAACAAGATAAATCCAAAGAACCAAAACCACTTTCTATACAGAATTCACATACAAATATAATACCTAACAGAGCACATACCATTCTTACACAATTTTGGTAAAGAGAACTAAAACTTCACAATGTGAATACACTTTATAGCTTTGAACCAGACAGGAGCCCTGTGGACAGGTGGGGGAGGCTGTGTTCTGAGTAGCAGTTTTCAACCAAACGCCACACCCACAGGAGGGAAGCACGGAGCTGTTGCTAATACTTGCTCAGGACACGCTCCACGTGCCCCAAGGAGCCGGCGCCATCACAGAGGGAGCTGCCACCCCAGCACTTTGGCACAGGGAGCACAGGCACACTCCGGGCGCCATGGCGCCCTCTGCGGGTGGTGGTGGAGGGAACAACCCTTGTAGTTTGACTTCTGGGAACAATGTCAATGTTTCTAACATGGCTTCAGGACGATGCATATTCCGTGGCCACGCCTGGGGCTGCGCAGAACAGCGCGATGGTGCTGCAGCCTGTTTTCCTCGTGGGACAGAAAGAGGCAAACGGGGGGCAAGGGTTTGAAGGGGGGGTGTGGGTTGGATGGGCTTCAGAGGCACGTTTGGCTGTGAGAACAATAACTTACAGCTGCTGGCTTTCGTCTTTCTGTTCATGAAAAACAGCCGTCTCCGTTCTACTACATGTTGGGCACAATCTCCTTGGGTCAGATTCTCCCGGGGTCATATCTGACGTCTTCCACGGAGTTTATCCCTCCATCAGGCAGGCCCCACTGCCTGTGCCCCCGCTCCTGCCCTAACTTCACGTTTAGATAGCGTCCTGGCTGCTACCTGCTGCCTCGTCACCACGCTGAGTGCTGGGCACATGGGCACATGGGCCTGGGCAGCTGTGCGGTGACGCACTGAACATCAAAACACTCTCATGGTGATTCTGATGTTGGCTGCCGACTGGCATTTTTCTTCCCTTAATTTGGTAGAGAGCCATCACTAATCACCGACTTCCTCAGTGGGCTTGAGAGCTGAGTACGAGTTTCTGGGTACCCCAGGTAAGCCAGGCTCACATCCCAGTGGGCACCCAGAGCCATCGGACGTGACTGGCAGGTCCTCATGGGTGATGGCCCAGCAGAGGAAGGAGCGGAGGCTGTGCAGGAGTGCCGATGGCCACGCCGTCGAGACACCGCTTTTCGTCCTTCTGAGTGAATGAGTCCTCTGTTGGAGGTGTTGTGATGTCCTTTGCTAAGTAACTGAGGAGGCAAAGCACGGCCTTAAGATGAATCTGTGCCTAAAAACCGGGATGGCAGAGAGGAGTTCAAGGTCGTTGCCCTACGTTAAACATCACAGACATAAACAGTCGGGGTGTTCGGAACCGGCCACCAGGCCTCGTTGCTGGACTTTGCATCGCAGGGAGCTCCAGGCCACGGCTGCGGGGCTGACAGGTCTCAGGGTGCACGTGAGGCTCTGCGACACCAAAGTGATGTGGGAACCTGGCTTTTCTGTCTCCACATCCCTGGTGCATACAATTGAGAACTGAACGTAACGTAACATTAGCTACAACCCAAAAAGACACTACTATTTTAGGATTCCCAGGGTTGACAGTGTTAAATTTGCAAACAAAATACAAGATTGAGTTACAATAACTATACATACAAATACAAGAGTGAAAATTCTTAGTAGACAGAACATGCGATCAACATTTCTGAGAATAAAAATGACTTTTCCTTATGTGCATTTTTTCTTAGGTAGCTAAATTGGCTTCTTACAAAAGGCTAATGGAGAATTCTGAATTAACAGGAAAATTGCTATATAAAGTAAACTAACAACCATTCTGTCTTAAAAACAAAACCCACAAGTCTAAAAGGCAAAACGGACATACTTTTACAGGTACTAAACGTTTGGTCTCATAGGAAATAAAGAACTTTGAGGTAGCACAGAGGAGCGTCACACAACACGATAAGGTACTGACTGTAGAAAGCACACGCTAGACAGCTACAGGAGATCATTTGAGTAGGTCACACGCCACCCACAGCACTTTGCACATTCATTATAGTTCACTTTCACTCATTTATATACACTGAATAAGTCATTAAATATTGCACTTATTGGCCCATGAACCCTCAATTCTGAGGTGTTGAAAATAGAAAAAAAATCTATTTTTGTAACATATTTCATGCAACATTTAAGACATTTCAGTTCCACAAACACCATTAATAGTTGTACATGTGGACAGTCCAACAGCGTCACATCACATCTGACATTAAGGACATATTCACAGGAACACGAAGACCTTCCATCAGCACACATCCTAGGGGTGATGGGACGACGCTCAGAAAACCACCGAACGGTGCAGAGAGCCCCCTTCGCTTTGATGAGGCGCAGGGAACCCCTGGACGGACACAGGCCACTCTCACCTCCCTGAAAGGCCGGGGCTAGCGGCTTACACACCACGTGCCAGGAGGAGTGCAGTCATGAGCCACAGCGACCCCTGGCCACCAAAAACACGGATGTGGAAAATGTTCATTAAGAAATAAAGTCACAGCCAACTCTCAATTGTCCACAGAGAAGGGAAGTATGAACTCCGGCAAATGAAATACAAGGTAAACCACCGCCTCACTTCAGCAAGTGACACCCGGGGACACTGCAGGACAATGTGGAGGGGAGGGGGAATGCAAACGTCCCGCCAACTTGGCCACTTGGTCCTGCGAGACAGCGTGTTGCGTTAACACACAACAGCAATGCACACCCAGCGGGAGAGGAGAGAACTGTACACAGAAAGCTTGATTTGCTCACCAGACAGATGGTCTGGTCTCAATGCTTGAGCTCTAACATAGTTTCAGAAAGAATGCATTTTGTCTAGAATGTTTGCAAAATGTGTTTTTGCTATATTCTCTTTTTAATGGGAATCAATTATGTGCACAGACACCCAAATCAGTGTGAGAATCTGTTTTAGAGACCAATTTAAACAGTTGTGAGTGACAGCTGGAATGTAGCAAAAGCTCCCTTTTTTCTAGCACTGAGCAAGCTCAGAATACAGGCATTGCCGAAACCGGTTTGGCTCAGTGGATAGAGCGTGGGTCTGCGGACTGAAGGGTCCCGGGTTTGATTCCGGTTAAGGGCATGTACATTGGTTGCGGACATCCCCGGTTGGGGGTATGCAGGGGGCAGCTGGTGGATGTATCTCTCTCATTGTTGTTTCTACCTCTCTATCCCTCTCCCTTCCTCTCTGTGAAAAATCAATAAAATATATATTTATATATTAAAAAAAAGAATACAGGCATCTCCCTTCATGAAAGGTGTGTGCACGTGCCTCTGCATGTGTATCTGTGTGTGCATGTGCCCATGTGTGTGCATGTGCCTCTGCATGTGTGTCTGTGTATGTGCATATGCCCATGTGTGTGCACGTGGGAGAGGCAACACTGAGTTTGTGGCCCAAGTGCAAACATTTTAACCTACCAAAAAGGGAAATCATATTTGACTGGAGTGTCAAGCATTTCTATAAAGACTTTTGAGAGAAAACGACGTTTATTGATGAGACACCAACAAGAATGGGTAGATCTGTCCTCGTTACACTCTCCAGACCTGGCTTTGCCCTCGGGGGAGGCTATTCTTGTGGCCTCTGGAGCCTTGGGTGTCTGCAGGGATACTGATGGTTTTCTCTGGTCATAAACTTCATCTTTTACTCAACTTGTTTCATTTCGTTCCAGAACATAAAGCAGGTGCATGTCTTTGACTGGCTTTGGTCAAAATTCACCTAAAATAGAAAGAACTCTAACAAGCTGACCCGAATGGTCAGCTCAGCAGCAAGACTCCCCACTGTCCTGGTGAGCTGTGGGGTACAGGTGTTGTCCTGGTGAGATGTGGGGTGCAGCTGCTGTGCACGGGGGGGGGGGGGGGCGGGCGAGGCTGTCACAGCGGTGGGGCTGTGCCTTCCGGGGCCACGGGAAAGGCCCCGAGCACCCTGGCAGAGCACAGGGAGGTCCTGGAACCACACATGCAAACTCATGTGGGAGGATTCTCCAGACACAGGCTGCTCCCCAACCCCCGGTGGAGCCTCTCAATAAGATGAAAAATGAATAAACATTTTGTCTGGAAGGATTTTCAGTCATGACTTCAAAGTTATCTCTTTTCCACATACAGCTGCTCCCTCCGTCCTGAGACAGCCTGGCGGAGCTGGACTCGTTTCTAATGGAGTTCCAGGCCTGCAGGGCCGCACCAGGCAGCAGAGGGATGAGTGGGGACCCTGAGGAGGAACCTGGGGACTCGGAGAGGTCACGAGGCAGAAGGCCTGCTGGCGAGCAGCAGCGTGAGCTCCTCCTGTCCCAAGTAGTCCTTCTCAGTCACCTCAGGGGCCGTGGGGTCGCTTGGGACTTCCCATTTAGGACTTATATTTCAGCACCTTACACGTCCCCCATCACCCACCCCCACAGGCTGAAATGTGGATTCGCTCCATGGACGCCTATCTGATGAAACTATCTCAGCCCCATGTTTCCATCTCCTTAGGAGCCAAGGAAACGCCCCCAAACCAGAGTTCTCGGCAGTACTTACTCAGATCAGTCAAGGTTTGTCTCTGAAAGTAATGGCAGGGGAGGGGGGGATAGGTGTCAAGAGGAAGAAAAATCCGGTTGAAACACTAATTGAACAGCATCAAGGACCACAATGCATGTCTGGTGTCCACAAGTAATGGGGGTAGTGTGTACTATGGAGTACTGTGTGCTATGGGGGTAGTGTGTGTTATGGGGGCAGTGTGTGTTATGGGGGTAGTGTGTGTAATGGGGATAGTGTGTGTAATGGGGTTAGTGTGCACTATGGGGTAGTGTGCACTATGGGGGTAGAGTGCTCTATGGGGGTAGTGTGCGCTATGGGGGTAATGTGGACTATGGGGTACTGTGTGCTATGGGGGTAGTGTGTGTTTTGGGGTTAGTGTGCACTATGGGGTAGTGTGCACTATGGGGGTAGAGTGCTCTATGGGGGTAGTGTGCGCTATGGGGGTAATGTGCACTATGGGGTACTGTGTGCTATGGGGGTAGTGTGTGTTTTGGGGTTAGTGTGTACTATGGGGTAGTGTGCACTATGGGGGTAGTGTGCGCTATGGGGTAGTGTGTACTATGGGGCTAGCTAGTTAAGTGATGAGGGAGCTCATTCTACAGCTACTTACACCCTTGCTGTCAGCAGTCCTGTTGCATAGCCTTGGCTAGAGGAATCCTTCCGGCCAGCCAGCGCCCTCCAGTGCCCAGTGTGTCGGGGAGCATCAGTGGAAAGAGCAGTCCTGGGGGTGGCCCACATTTAAACGTCTAAGCCATGATCAGTCTAGATCAGTTCTAGCAGGTGAATATCAGTCTCTTAGGAATCTTGCAGGGGCCTTAAACAATATTTCAATTTCTTTATAGTTGGTGGTCTCCCAGTTATTCATAACTAGACATGTTTCTTGTACAGTCACCTGCCCTGAAAACGGTAATTTACTCAGAAAGCATGAGCCCTGTGCCCGCTTGATTTTCAATTAAGAGTAAAGCAAGCAAGGTATCCTGAGATCTCCCGTCTCCCCTCCCAACACAGCAACGCCTTGTTACCATCCCCTCCAGGGACCAGCGAGTTCAGACCCAAAGTTAGCAGAAGTGAATTTACAGTCTGAGGTCCCAGCAGGTGCCTAGTCTGAGAAGAAATCTGAAACATAAAGATCCTAGAAGACAAAGAACAGATCACATGCAAATACCAGGTGTGTGTGGGTGGAGTCTCGTGGATTTATGATCACGTATTTGCCCCATTTCCACGCAGGGAGCTACCTAAGCATTCAGTGCGTGGAACAGTCATCGACACACAGCTCTCCCCGTCTCTGAGGTGGTGAGTGCAGCTGCTGTCCTTCCGTGGATGCTGCTGGCTGCCGTGAGGGATTAGCAGCCACAGCCCGGCTGCTGCGGCGGAGGCGTCTCCTGGAGCCTTGCGCTCTGTTTCGCGGCGGTGGCGGCCTGATCGGTGTCCAGACTCTCAGACATCTTGTCGCAGATGACGTCCACCAGGCGCTCGAATGTCTGCTTGACGTTAATGTTGTCCTTGGCGCTGGTTTCAAAGAACTCGAACCCTGCAGACACACAGGAAGCAGAGCTGGTCATTCTGCCAGACGGACCAGACTGGGGTGGGTTCGAAAGTGATGGTAGGACAGGGGTGGGGTCTGGTGGGGAAACGTGTGCTGCCCTTTCCACAAACCCTGGGCTCGGGGATGCTCAGGCGCTTTTTCTCTGGGATCCTCCTGTGCTCCCAGTGAGGCTGCACAGCCGGAAGGAGCCCTTGCCCTTGTCAGGAGCCGACACTCAGGATCCTCAACACAGAATTTCTCTCTCCTTCCTTTCCCAGCCCTGGCCACCATGGAACCTCTTGAAATCTTTCCTAGGACTGATGTTATTTTGCGTTTTCTTCTTTCCTCATTTTGGATTCTACCAAAATAATTAATTTTCATAGTTTAAAGCTTAGATTCATGTGCAGAGTCTGCTGTACCAACTTGGTCCAGCTCTCAGTCTGTGTCCCCAGTGGAGGGTTGGAGGGGAGGCTTGGTGAGTGTCCAGGATCTGAAAGGCCACCAGGAGCGCTACCGTGTCCTTGAGTTCCCCGGAGCTGCTGTGCCTCCTGCAGGAAATGCCTGAGTGGGATTAGCAGACCTGCCCTCCAGGGCTTTGCCCAGCTTGTGTCTCTTGGTGGTAACGTTCCCACAGCTCTGTCATCTATCGGCAGAAAAGCTCTCACAACATCTAGGGAAGGACCCTGAAAAATTTCAAATGAGCAGCTAGAATGTCAAGTATAAAAATGCAGGACGGTTTCACACTTCGGATGTGTGGAGGCACCTGGGCCCAGGCGGCTCAGCATGCTGCTCCCAACACAATCTAATCTCTCCACTCATACCCCGCCTCTCCTCCAGGCATGCCAATCATGGGCCATGGATTGCTCTGGTCATTTGGGGATACTGATTTTGGGTGCAATGGGTTGAACACATAAATACTTTCCTAATCTAATCTGCATTTATACCCTGTAAATGCTCTGTTACATCTGGCCCCATCTCAGAGGAGCCACGGGTTCAGAATGATTAAATCGGTGATTTCACCCCAGCTCCTGGGGCCAAGGGCAAAGAAGGACTAACACTTTGCATCCGTGTCAAAATCCCTCTGGCACCTCAGAGTCACTCACTTCTTCAATAGCCCTGAAGGGTAGAGCACAAAGAGCCATTCTCATGTGTTGGGATGTCTAACTTGGTGGTGATATGTATAGACAGATGGCTCATCTGAGCTTGAACCACACTGGCTACTCTGAGTCCATGACTAAAGTCTATGTGACTGGTGGCAGGACTTGAGCTGAAGAACCTCGAGTAGAGCTGGGTCAGTGAGACAGGGACGGACACTTCAAACCCTGTTTGGCTGGTGTTTCTCTTACATTCTGCACTTCCTTACAGAAAGAGTGGAAAGAGTTCTCTTCTGTCTGTGCAGCCCACAGGCCTGGATGGTTTGGATTTTGAAGGGCAAGTGTGGGCCCAAGAACCACCCCTAGTGTGGACCTGGCAGGTGGACTGGCCTTTGGGGGTTCCCAGTGCTCATGGGGCTGCTTCCTGTCACAGACGCCAGGACCCACTCAGGAAGCCAGAGCCCCCGTTGGAGGCTTTGGAGACAACGATCTCTCAATTCAGCACACGGTCTCAGCTGCTGGTTCCAGTCTCTCGTCTCTCTGCCCACACGTCCCTTCTTATCGGCATGACTCGGGAGGCACTGACCCGGTGGCATCCAAAGGATTTGACCACCAGGACAGCCATAACCGCAGTCTGAGTCCGATGTGACTGCTTTTCTCTGCTGCAGGTGCATACTTTGGGGTCAATAGAAGGGGCCTTGGCCCACCAGGCAGAGTGCTCTCGTGGCCGACATAATCTAACCTGCAACCCAGGTGATGAGAGGAGGTGCCCCAGGTGGAAAACGCCCAGATAGAGAATGCTGTACGGTAACAGCTTGGCTGGGGGTGTTTCCCCATGACATGGTCAGAGGGATGGATTATTAGGCCCATGCTGCTCGAAGGTCAACTGTAAAAAGTTCCGAAAAGCAGGCTCCCTATCACTAACCAGAGATGCTCCTTGCCGTACAATTAGGTATTCGGGATAACCATCAGCATCACTGTGTTGTCAGCGTATAATTGATTCAGGGCAAATGTGTGTGATTGTGCACTAACTTCTCCTCCTCCAGGTGAAATCTGCCTTCTGTCAATCCCCATATGTCAGGCCACTCACACCCACCTGTGTGCCCGGTGTTCCAGCTCCTGCACTGAACGAGAGCCACAGATCAGACACAACCGCCTCTCCTCTAAGTCATGTTATGGATGTTACCTCCCAGGCAAATGGCCTTGTTCTGAGAAACCTTTAACTTCCCATCCATATACACCAGCATCACTGGAAACCAGCACTTTAGTCCATGATGTTCAGGAAACAGACTTTTTCATAAAACTTTGAAGAGCCCAGCTGGTGTGGCTCAGCTGGTTGAGCGTGGACCTGGGCACTAGGAGGTTGCTGGTTCTGTTCCGTATTAGGGCTACATGATCGGGTTTTAGGCTCAATTCTCAGTAGGGGCCATTCAGGAGGCAGCCAATCAATGTTTCTCTCATCAGTGTTTCTATTTCTCTCTCACTCTCCCCTCCTCTGTCTCTAAAACTTAATAAAAACATTTGTAAAATCCATCACATTTCTATATACCAATAATGAACTATCAGAAAGATAAATTAAGAAAACAATCCCTACTTACTGTGGCATGAAGAAGAATAAACTAACTAGGAATAAATTTAACCAGGAAAAAAATTTAACCAGTGAAAGACCTGTACACTGAAAACTGTAAGACAACACAATTAAAGAAGATACAAATAATGAAAAGAGATGCTGTGCTCATGGATTAGAAGAATTAAAATGTTCACACTACTATCCAAAGCAGCCTACAGATTTAATGCAATTCCTATTTTAAAAATCCAATGGCATTGTTCACAAAAATAGAACAAAACGATCCTAAAATTTGTATAGAACCACAAATAGACCCTGAATCGCCAAAGCAACCCTGAGTAAGGAGAACAAAGCTGGACACAAAACACTCCACGAATTCACACTATTTTACAAAGCTACAGCCATCAAAATAGCATGATGTTGGCATAAAAACAGGTACTAGCACATAATCAATGGAGCAAAATAGAGAACCCAAAAATAAACCTCTTCATACACGGTCCACGAATTTATGCCAAAGGAGTCAGGAATCCAAGAACAGTTCCTCCGTGAGTGATGTTGGACCAACTGGACGGCCAATTCCAAAGAGTGGGACTGGATGCTACCTTAGCCCACAAAGGAATGCGCTCAACGCGGATGACACGACTGTGAGCCCAGACCATGACACGCCTGGAGGACACGGGGTGAGCTCCTTGACATTGGAGTCCGATGTGACTGCTTTTCTCTGCTGCAGGTGCACACTTTGAGGTCAACAGAAGGGGCCTTGGCCCACCAGGCAGAATGCTCTCGTACCCTGACCTAATGAAGATGATTGGATTTGACACTAGAATTAAATGCAACAAAAGCAAGAACAAAACCAACAAAATCTAAACAGTAATAACAACAAAACAAGTGGGATTACATCAAACTAAAAAGCTTCTGCACAGCAAGAAAAATAATAAAATGAAAAAGCAATCTACTGAATGGAGGCAAATATTTCCAAATATATCTGATAAGGGTTTAATATTCAAAATATGTAAAGAGCTCATATGACTCAATAGCAAAAAATCCAATTAAAAATGAACAGGGGGTCTGAACAGACATGTTTCCAAAAAGGTCGCACAGTAGGCCCAGGAAAGATGCTCAAACCACTGGTCACGGGGAAATGCAGTCAAACCCCAGGAGATACTGCCTCACGGGACGGGCAGTATGCACCACGTCACGGACGAGGAGGAAGAGTTGCGAGGATGTGGGGGAAGGGAGCCCTGTGCAAAGCCTGTTTCTCACGGAGTAAGAATGGGGCCCTATACTGGGTTACAGTCTGGTGGCCCCGTTTGCTTCTGTGAGGGGCTTGCATCCTCATGATGCCCAAGTGTGGGGGGACCCACTCGCCCTGAAGAGTGTGCGGGTTCCCATGGTAGGGCTGACCATCTCCCCCTGCCCATCGCCCCATGCAGCTGGCCTCAGTGACTGCCAGCTCCTCTCCTCATCGGTGCCGCTTACCAAGCTGTTCTCCCAATCGCCGGCCCCTCTCCACCGAGATGACACGCTCGTCCTCCATGTCACACTTGTTCCCCACCAGGATCACCTGCGCGTTATCCCAAGAGTAGGTTTTGATCTGAGTTGACCTAAAGGAAAAAGAACAGGCAAAAAAGTGATCAGAAGAAAGTGGGACAGCACAAATGAAGGAGGGAAATATATCTCACCCCTGCTGATAACAGTAAGAGATGCGTCCAAAGTAAAAACACACGCTGCCACGTCATCCGTCTTCACGGCTGTTGGTACAGCTGGGTCAGAAAGACCATCTGCCAAACCTGAACACGCAAACGGCCGGCAGCTCCATGGGGCACGCCTCCCCGAGGGTGAAGATGAACACATGAGATCCAGATCGGTCCGACGAGACTAGAATATGCGACTCTAGTTCGGTCCATGAGACTAGAACGGCTGGGTTAGAGCTCTCGTCGCCCGAGCTGGTCTCGTCAGGACCACGGGCGATGGTTCCAGTCCTGGTCCTGGCCCAGGGCAGCGATTCGGATGTCAGGCACTGCTGGGGTCCCACAATGGAGACCTGCCGCCGGCCCGTCCAGGACAGGCCTCATGTCTGCAGACCTCTCCGCTGTGCACAGCCACCTGGTCTGCAGGAATCTCCCCTCCTTGAAGACACTCAGGTGAGAGGAGCAGACAGTGGCTCCCACTTGCCGCATGCTGAGATGAGGAGCCACTTCCGCGGCCCGGCCCCTCCGGCCCCTCAGACCACTCCACCTGCCTTTCTCCTCCCTCTCGGGCCCTGACTCCATTGGTTTCCGATGGAGGGAACTCTTTCCTTCTGGCTTAAGCAAATTTTCCCTAAAATAAGCTGTTTTATCCAGCTGCATACATTAAGTCAGTGTTGGGACTTTTCAAACCATAAGCTGTGAAATTCTGTGCTCTAGCAATTTAGAAAGAACTCAACTCTGGATAAAAACTGTGACGACAAAGAGTTACATAAATTATCATATTAATATACGTTTTTAAAGTTATCAGTTTATGAAGTAGGGAAAGATAAGAAAATAATTCCAATTCCAGCAGAGAGCCCATTTTTCATGTTGCTTAATTATTTGACACGCAATCAGGAGTGCTGGGCTGTCCTTCACTCCTGAACGCCAGGTAACAAATCCATCAAAGATAATGAAATAAGGTAGCAACCATACTTGGGTAAAAAGTGCTGTTTGAATTTTAATCCTGCTATTATAGGTAGTTATCTCGGCTTCCAGGTGGAGACCTGGAGGCTAAGGCAATTTTCCTGTGCCTGGAACCATAAATACAAGAGATTGATTCCCACTGACTCAGTAGCTTTAGGGGTAGAAACTACAGATAACCTTTAGAGATCAACCTCTAAATTCTGCTTCTGTATTATCGGCAAGATAGGGCCACATTCCAATGTTCCCAGCCTTTAGAATTTAGAGCAAAGGAAAATTCCTGTGGTTTGAACCTTTAAAAAGACTGCCTACACCTGGAACAGTGTGGTCATGTGGACTCCACCTGTGTGTGGTGCTCTCGTGGCTGTCCTGGCCAGTTTTTCAATAAATCCTTGCCTGCTTTTTTGAATCAATCATCAGCCTCCGGTGGTCTTATTTTGAACACAGGGTTCGACCCCACAACAATGCCACATTCAGGACCAAGCCCAGAGCGACTCAGGGTTGCAGGCTGAGGGTAGGCGTTGGATGAGAGGTGGGATTAGGGATGGGACCAGAGATAGAAATATTTGTTGTTCTACGACTTGCTTATAAAAAGGAGTATTCTGATACTCTGACATCTGCATCTGAGGGGCTGTCTCCCCAGGACCCTGCCACACCGGCCTCGTCTCTATGGTTCACCTCAGGGGCGAGGAAGCTGGTTTGAGTGTGTGCGCACCAACAGGTATGGTTATGGAGGCATGGCCGGGGTGGGTGAGCATCACTCGGGCATAAGCCTTTAGGAAAGTTTTCTAGTAAGTGCTCTTCCAGAAATTCAATCCAATGCTGTACTCTGTTCTCCGAAACTCTACTGAATCTCAACGCATCACTTTTAGCATCTAGTTTTCTGTGTTTTATAATGTGCATTCTAGATCGGCACAATAGTATGTGCTCATTATTTATAAATAAATAAAGGAATGCTTTATAGAATCTGGTCAGTCTTCGTCCCCAGTTCCCTGCAGGTAACCTCTGAAGCCAAATGAGTGGAGTGTCTGTTATTCAAGATAGCTCTCTAAAGCACACCTGAAGGTTTATGCTAATGACATGACTCACCTGATAGTTAATGCTAATGAGATACTCACTGTCCCTCAGAGGGACCCCCCCCCACCCAAAGACAGGCAGCTGACTTAACAGGGAAGAAGGTATATCAAAACAGAGACACCCGAGGGAGTCTGGGAGAAAATGCTGGTATCTGCAATAAACACTGTGATGCAAACCACACAGATGAGTCTGTTCCGGAGAGCAGAACGAGCAGCACCGTGTGAAGGAAACGCTTTCACCTGAGAGTCCAGGTCTGCCTCTGACCCTCACGTTCCCCACGGCCTTCTGAGGGCGGGCAGAGCCACGGGACACACTTCCTGCCCTTGCTTCCCGCCTTCAGAGCTCAGCCAGGCAGGAGGCTCCTGCCCGCAGCTCCCCCTCGGACAGTCTGCACACTAACCCCAACGCCCACTTCACGCTGTCTCCACACCAAGAGCTAGCTTCTGGAAAAGTCTCTGCACCTGAGCCCACAAGGGAAAGAGACCGGGCAGGGCATGCGATGTGCTAGGCTCTTGTGTCAGTGTCTGAAAGGAGCCACGTGCCTCCTAAGTATAAAGGCGTGTGCAGCTGGGACTGTCTGTATAGGAGTGTGGGCCACCCCGTCAGAGCAGCCGGCATGGCTCAGCGGTTAGAAACTGGAAACAGCACCCAGACACCAAGACGTCACCGGGGTGATTCCTGGTTGGGCAAAGCCTGGGTCCCGGGCTCTATCCGCTGGAGGCTGTGCAGGAGGCAGCCAATCAATGTTTCTCTCTTAACAATGTTTCTGTCTCTCTCCCTCTCCCTTAGAAAAAGAAATGTCACTGCTCAGATCTGGGACAGGAGAGACTCCCCGATGCCCAGGTGTGGGGGGAATCTTGGGGTCACCTGTCACTGCCCCTTGGAGCTGCAGCAGACCCAGACGGGGAGCTGGGAGGACCTTTGACCTTGACTGAAGTCAGGAAACACTGAGCAAAAGCCCACCCCTCTCAGCGGCCCTCAAGCTAAAGTCCTTTCATGTCCAAAGGAGTCACCTGTGTTCCAGTGTGCTATTTGCTCTTGGAAGAAAAGGGGAGAGGAGCTGAAGGTTGCATGTGTGAAGGTGAAGTTCTTCCTAGTCAAGGCGCCCTGAACGGCACAGAGTGAGTTATTAAAACGAAGGGAAGATGGGTCAGGCTTTTACCTTGGTCTGATGGTTTCTAAAAACGTCAATCTGCCCACCAGGTTTCCTGCCTTAAAACAACCATCCTATTGACAGCTCTGCATGGAGCCACCAGCTGGCCTGTAGATGGCTAAGGTAGGCACCAGCCAGCGACAGTCCTGGCAGCCACAGTGGCCTCCCTCTTAGGACGGGAGCTCGGGAGCTCGGGCCAGCGGGCTGAGGCAGGTGGAAGTGCCCTCGGTGCGGAGACCCCGAGTCCTAGAGGGGAGAAGCTGAGCCCCAGGGGGGAGACTGAGTCCTGGTGGGCGAGAGGCACGCTGATAGGGACTCAAGGCGCGGACCCCAGCCTGGCCCCTCGTGGTAATGAACTCAGGGACCTTCTGATCCCCCGAAGCCGGAGCTAAACGGGCTCTTCCGCAGAGAACCCTCCCGTCAGGCCCGAGGACCGGGCTCAGCCCCGTGCACACCTCTCGGCCACACAGGGTTCAGACCCAGTGCGATGCGGCTGGGTCACCTTTCCCTTCGTCCCAGACCATTGAAATGTTCCAATTTATCGAAAACCTGCATCAACGTGGGCACGCGATGCCCGGGCTGCAGCGAGCTGCCATGTGGGGTCCCTCCCACGGAAGGCCACGAGCCCGGCCGTTCTAATACAGCTTTGCTCGCAAAGCCAGTGGGGCCGGTCTGGGCGGCTAGGCCCACGAGGTAGACAATGACCGCCCGCCACGCACTGTTCTAGAATCGCAGTGATGGGCCTGGCCCCACAGAGCCAGGGGACAGGACGCCAGGCCCTGAGGGATCGCGTGTAGGACACCACCATGATCCGTCCCATCAGGCCCTACATGCCACTCGGGATGCTGCTGGCGCGTGGCTGCCTGGAGGACACGTGTGAGAGAGCACGCTATCTGTGGGCAGCCCCTGGGGGAGCCGCCGAGGAGGCCTCGCTGGGGCCAGCACTCACCAGTCCTGCACGGCGTTGAAGGACTCCCCGTTGGTGATGTCGTACATCAGGATGAAGCCCATGGCGCCGCGGTAGTAGGCCGTGGTGATGGTCCGGTACCGCTCCTGACCCGCCGTGTCCTGGAAAGAACAGGACAAGCTCTGAAAACAGGCCATGCATGTTGTGGAACGTGATGAACGACCCCAACAGGCCCAACGAATCTGGCTGCAGCACCACACATAGCTCTATCTGCCTCAGTCATGTCGTTCTGAGTCGTTTTCATGGGTTACGTCTGCATGATGAACGACCCCAACAGGCCCAACGAATCTGGCTGTAGCACCACACATAGCTGCTATCTGCCTCAGTCATGTCGTTCTGAGTCGTTTTCATGGGTTACGTCTGCAAATTATGAAAAACTGTTTTTTGGCAAAGATCCAACTCAAAGCACCTTCTACTAGTTCACTCCCACTGGCAGTGTAGCTCACTGTAGAAAGTGAAATGAAAAGAAAGATTACACACATCCAATTCTGTGGTGTTTCGTGCAGGTTAAGACAGAAGGTTGCGTTAGCTCCATCCTGTGTGACTGCCAGTGCGTCACTGTGGGGGCTACGCTTAGGGGGAAGTCTCTGCATGTACAGCAAGCACAGCAAGCACTGGCTCTAGGTTTATTCTGCTGTAAAGTGAGGTCAGACCCTTCTCTGTGCAGATGTCGGCCTCGGACAGACCTGGAGCTCCGGCCTGTCCCTCGATCCCGGAGACCCGTGCTGCAAGCCCAGCTGCTCCGGAGGGTTAAGGACATGGAACGCGTGGGCCTGGCACACACCCAGTGGTAGCAGACAGCCCCACAGACGCAGGCCCAGCCTCAGGAGATGGCCTGGGAGAGCCGAGTCTGAGCATCGCCGGAATAGCCTGTGTGGGTCACAGGGACTGTGTCCTGTAACTCAAGGCACTACTGCCCACTCCGCAGCACACAGGGCCTGGGAGCCGTGGTCACCTGCACCCCAAACGGGCCCGACTTCCTCCACAGACTGGCGCTTTGAACCCAGTTTGTGTGGAAGTATGATCTTTCCTGCCTGCGGCCTCCTCCCCTTCTCCTTCTTACTCAGAGTGCTCCCCAGTTATCCCAACACTCAGCAGCCTGCAGGGAAAGCTGAGGTGTCGAACGCCCCACAAACAGGTTCCTTATCATAGTGAAGCCAGTATCTCCTGGTCTCCCCATGGGGATGGCTTGTCTCTCCCCTCCCGCTGGGATGCTACCCCGCCCTGGGTGAGCAGCGGGGTCTCTTGGCTGCTCCCAACGTCCCCTGACTGGAGTGGTTCAGTCTGAGTTCAGAGAAGGTAAACTCCTGTGGGACTGGACTGAAGAAATCCGCACATGGTTTGGGAGAGCGTCAGGTGTGAAACGGGAGCTGACGCTGTGACTTTGGCCGTGCCCGCACGGCCGTGGAGGACAGGGGTCCGGCTGCCCTGGTTAGAGGTGCGCATACGATAATATCAGGGAAATAAGGCTCCAAAGATCAGGTGAACACAGCACGGAACCCAAAAGAGCAGAAATAAAGCAACCCTGTGTGGAGAGCCTTCAGAATCCAGCAGGGCAGGAAGACAAGCAGATTCCAGCACAGGGCACTCAGGCAATTCCTCGGGTACAGAAAGATCCTGTGTACACAACGGAGTGAGACACTCACATGACAAGCTGAAAAACACACTCACACTGTACCCGAGACCAAGGGTGATATCTTCAATATACCAAGTGGTGTTAGAAATCATACGGATTAGGTTAAATATTCTAATTTTAAAATGTTTTTTAAACTGGCACATTCATAGCTAATTATTTCATAAAAGAGTTGAATCCCAAGTATAATAATAGGAAGACAGCCCTAACTGGTTTGGCTCAGTGGTTAGAGCGTCAGCCTGCAGACTGAAGGGTCCCAGGTTCAAGGGCATGTACCTTAGTTTCGAGCATGTCCCCAGTAGGGGGTGTGCAGGAGACAGCTGATTGATGTTTCTCTCTCATCGATGTTTCAAATTCTCTATCCCTCTCCCTCTCTATAAAAAAAAAAATCAATAAAATATAGATATATTTTAAGAAGACAATAATGCATAGTTTCACATCTATACAGAAGCTACCTAGCCATTATTTAAACATCTTTTGTAATTTTCTTGGTACCTACACTAATAAAAAAGTAAGATGTAAATTGACCATACCTTCACAATGCCACCAGCCAATCAGGAGTGAATATGCAAATTAACCCAACAACAATGGCAGGTTAATTTGCATACACAGGCGCCAAGTGGCAGAGGACTGGGCAGGATGGCATTCCACACCGTCCCAGCCACTCCAGGACTCTGGGCAGTGTGGGAAGGCGGAAAGGAGGCTCCAGCCGGAGCAAAGGCAGTGCCAGGGTAAGGAAGGCCCATTCTTGTACAAATCTTCGTGCACCAGGCCTCTAGTTTATATGTTAGAGAAAGCATGGATATCATAAACTGCATGTAATTGGGACAAATACACACATTTATTTGGCAGAAGGAAAGCAATCTTGAACAAACTCCCAAAGACTATGTTTGGGAGATAAGGTGTAGTTGGAGCCTGGGTGATATATTTTAGCTCATTAGGGAACAGAACCCCTCACAACAACTCATTCTGTCTTAAAACTCCCACAGTGACTTGAGTTCAGATTTTCCAGAAAATTATCTATAAATTTCCCTTTTTTCAACTGTTAATTAACTTTAAATGACTTTCTTCTTCTCTGGGTAAAAGATCCTCTGGCAGCAACTGAGCAGCTCCCTTAAGAGCTTCCCCACCCCTCCTGCTCTTTGCACAGCACCCTCGCCCCATCCCGTCGGAGCAGAGCTGGGGCCCGGTGCCCTCTCCCATCAGGCATGTCCTCGTTGGGGCCTAGCACCGTGCAGGGATGATGATGCCCTCTTCCCCATGGCTCCCCTCAAAGACACAGTAAAGAACCAGCCCTGGTGTCATCCACACACCAATTCCACAAAGAGCACGTGGAGGCTTTGCAGGGCAAAACCATGACGGAAACATGGCAGGAAACCACAGGCAGAGAGCCAAAACGTGTCACAATTAAACGTGAGAGGACACACACAGCATTCAGGAACAAACTTCGAAGCTTCTAGAAGATCTGAAGGCCCAGCAGGGGCAGGGCCCTCATTCATCTTGAACCCAGAAACACCATCTAACTAACTGGAGTCACTGTCACAGGAAAGCTCTCCGGAGCATGGAAACGCACCGAGCAAGGGAGTGAGTACGAAACACAGAGCTCCCTCCAAGGGCAGAGGGAGGACAAGGCTGGAGCAGACACGCGGCCTGGGCTGGTTGGGCATTGGCGAGCTCAGGAGCTTTCCTCTCCTGTGCCGTCAGGGAGAACACGAGGGCAGGCAGCGCTTCACTGCTTCGGCCATTTATTGATGAGGACGGAAGCGATATTAGAAAAAGAACAATTCGCACTGGCACCTGCCCCTCCGTAACCACACGTGGCCGTGGGGGCGAGTGAACGGCCCTCCCCTTGCTTTGCTGGGAGATGGCTCCCTGGTGCTGCTGCTCCCCTGCCCAGCTCACCCTCATGACGGCCCGCGGCCGGTTTGCCATGAACACAGGCCCCTGTGATGGAAACCACCTGGCACTCTCCTGCGGAGACCGCAAGGGACAAAGGAGGACCGAAACGACAGCTTTCTCCCGGGAGCTGTTTTTGTCTCCCTCTGTACGAAAGTAAATCTCTTTAGTTGGTTTAAATGTTTTGATTCTCAATCAGGTTTTCAGAAGAAATGTTTGGTTTTAATGACAGGTTTGATTAGCAAACACTTGACTATCTGTCAAGAAAAGGACTGTGAAATGGGAAACATTTGCAGCTTGAAACATAGAAGCTGGGAACATTTCCGTCTGAATTTTGGCATATTTGTCTTTGTCTTGAATGTATTTCTCTGCTACAATGTGCTTTTTCCTTTATACTCTGCGCTGCATTTTCCATCCCCGCGAGGCCCTGCGGAGACAAGAGGCAGTTTTAACACGGAGGAGACAGCTTTCACTGTGAGGTCTGGGCTCTCCTGTAATTGCTTTCTGTCTTGGCGGTTCCTTTCCTCTGTATTGGATTACACGGAAAATGGAAGTAGCCATTAGTAAGGAAACATAACTCAAATAATATCACCACAAGCAAAACACATTTATTGAATGTTCAGACAGAGGAAAGTAGACTGGATCCTGTACATGATAAAGTGGGTAATTTTATATTTGGAGAAACCAAACCAAAACACACTACTGTTGAGACTGTCAACAAAAGTAATGTAAATGCGTTAAAGGAAGCAGCATGTATCAACCCAACAGGGAAGGCCATGGGCCGGAGGCTGAGGAGATGGCAGCACAGACACTGCGTCTCCAGCCAGTGGCCCCACGTGCACAGCCCATGGGCAGCAGCATTCCAGAAGCAGGGACCCCTCACCTGGACGTGGATAAGTTCCACCGGTAGCAATTCTTCTGAATTATCAACGAAGATGAAATCACACTCAGTATCTTCACTATATAATGACTGATTCATTCATTCATTCAATAAACATTTAGTGAATGCCTATAACCAGTTAGGGACTGTGCCAAGTCCATGTTAATTTCATTTTATCTATTCTAGATATATTTTTGTATATTTTAAACTTCTACACATCAAACTTCTACACATTCCCTACGTGTCTGCGAAAGATGAGGTAACTTGTGAAAACATGGTTTCTAAAGAACCAGCAAGAATAGCAATTAAAAATGGCAACCGAGCCCTAACTGGTTTGGTTCAGTGGATAGAGCATTGGCCTGTGGACTCATGGATCCCAGGTTCGATTCTGGTCAAGGGTATGTACTTTGGTTGTGGGCATATACCCAGTAGGGAGTATGCAGGAAGCAGCTGACTGATGTTTCTCTCTCATTGATGTTTCTAACTCTCTATCCTTCTCCCTTCCTCTCTGTAAAAATTTAAATATTTTTTTTTAAAAATATATACATATAAAATAAAATGGCTACCAAGACCACACCGCCAGCTCAGTGGGGAGCTGCCCATCACAGCCACGGCCAGGGGTTCTGTGAGGAAACTGTGACTGTGACTTCACTTGGGATCCGGGTCATTTCCAGTGGAACAAACTGAGTTCACATGGAGGAGGTCCCCTAATCCTCTGACATAGCCCTTTAAGAAGAGGAAACAGACATGGCCATGGGGGCCACGTGACGGCTGAGGCAGAGTTGGATGGTGCAGCCACAAGCCAAGGACACCAAGGCACAGCTTGACCGAGCTTGGAGCCAGTTCTGCCCGCGCCTGACAGAACCAGCCCTGCCGACACCTTAACAAAGGTTTGTAGCTTCAGAACCACAAGTCAACCAATGCCTGCAGCTTTAAGGCACCCAGCTGGGACTTCATTACGGCAGCCCTAGGACCCTAGGACCCGCTTTGCAATCTTTATGATCAGGGCAAGAGCAATAAAAACATCACATCTTCCCACACACCCACTCACTGCTTGTAATTTGTGAAGTATCTTAATATAGTTTCCCAGTGTGAATCCATGTAGTTATGCTAAAATGTATTAATATATTGCATTTATGTAAAAGAAATTCTGGTCAGAAAAGGGGAGGTGATTGATATATCTTATTGTCTTAAGACTCTGGCCGGTGTGGGTCAGTTGGGCGCACATGGTCCCATACAGCCAAAGACTTCCAGTTCAATCTGGTCAGGGCCCATGCCTGGGTGTGGGCTTGATCTGCGGGGAGCAGGGAGGGGTGGTGGTGGTGCAGGAAGTAGCCGATCGGTGTTGTGCTCTAACATTGATGTTTCTCTCTCTCTCTTCCTTCCCCTCTCTCTAAAAATCAATAAAAAATAAAGAAGCAGACCTTCCCATCTCAGCACGTATGTGCAGATGTTAGAGCGACACTGTGGCCCATGGCAGAGGGACCTGCTCTCCCTCGGGGCCCCAGAGGCTGAGCCGCTGCCACAGGAAACCCCGCACCTGGCCACGAGGCGAGGTCTCCACCAGCACCTGCAGAACGCTGCCTGCACTCGGCACTTATCTGATACGGGGTTCCTTCCCCAAAGCAGTGTTTACTTTCTTTGTTTCCATAAAGAGGCAGGCACAGAGCAACATGGACTAGCCTTTAAAAATAGGGAAGGAAGCAGGATGCTTAAATATTTTATGCTTTCCTGGTGAACATTTATTTTTGGAATGAAATAAAAACGTTTTCCCTTACCTCAGGCAGTTAATCTTCTGTGAAAACTGACAAACCCTGCTTCCCTGCTGGCCTTGAGCACAGTCAGGTTGAAATCACTTACATGCCCTCTGATGCTCAGGCACCGAGAGTTCTAGGTCTTCATTACAATAGCATCCACTTCTGACTAAAACCTACCAGACGGAGCCCGAGGCAGAAGGACAGAACTTGACCTATTATTTCTGGAAGTGTTCCCATGGCAACCGTCCTCCCTGGGGTGGGAGTGGGGGTGGGGGTGAGCTCTGATCACGTTGGTAAGACACCCCACAGCTGGTTTCTGCTCAGGGAAGCTGGGGACCTTTTCAGTAAAATTACCTAAGTCTCAGAGAACGCTTCCAGATCCGAATAAAATGTACAAACTGAGTAAAGGTGTCTTCACCCACGAGGTGCTTGGTGAGAACGATGGACACAAAGGCAGAGAAAGTCAATATTGTGCCATCTTTCTGGCTAATCTTTGGAACACACTCCCCTGTGGGGTGTCCAGGGAGTCAACATTGTCAAAACCCGGGGTGCAGACACCTCAGGGCAGGCAGTTCAGAGCTTCCCTCAATGCTGGTGACTGTTTTCTCACAGATGCAACTCAAAATGCTCCCCATCAGGTGCTCTGCTGAGAGGACAGGATGTTTCCTGCTGCCCCAGAACAGGCAGCAAAGGCTCCAACCAGACCCTCCCAATGCTGGTGGCTGCAGGGCCGACAGCCGGTGATGTCCCCCTGAGCTTGGGCAGGGGTGTCTGGGACTGGAGAGGTGGCGGGGGTGGGCAGTGTTCCCATTTCTTCAGACCAGGATCCATAGTTGACACAGTAGAGGGCAAATGCAATCCAGGGCCCGGGACCAGCTGGCTGAGTGATTAAACCCTCCCAATGATCACCTCTAGCTAAAATAAGGACAACAATGTCTACCTTCTCAAGGCTGTGGTAAGGATTAGGCTTCTTGCACACACAATAAATGGGACTTCCTTTTTTTTTTTTTTTTTTTCTTTCTGTTTGTTTTCCTTTTCCAAAGCAGCAATGTGTGGGCAACAGCAGCTCTGAGACTCACATGCTGTGTGACTTTCGAAATATCACCTAATCTCTCTGAGTATCAGTTTACAGATTTCCAAAATGGAATCAATAGCTAATGCCCAGCTGAAGTGTAAGCTGCCAGTGAGAAAAGGTCTTTAAGCTACAAACTGCTGGTGCATTATCATTGTGTTAATGACAGTCAAGAATTGAGCCTGGCAAGTCCCCCCGAGAAAGCGGCTGTTACTATGCAACCGGACAGCTCGGCGGAACATCAGTCCTTACATCCACGGGAACAGAGGGTGACAATGCCTTCCCTTCAGAACCACCCAGTTCACACCCTCTCCTTACACAACAATCCTATTTTGTTACACCGGACCCTGCCTCCTGATTTCACATTCTTGTTTTTAAGTTTTTGTTGGACCCTCAGAGGCAAAGGGCCTACAGGATCCCATGTTTCCAGGCTAAGCCGTCCTTCCTCCGGGGGTGGACGAGAATCATGTGACACTGAGTGCTGTGTCCATGCTCACAGGGGACGGGACGTGAACACGTGGAAGCAGATGCTAGAGGCAGAGGCCGGCAGCCTCTCCCAGTGCTCTGGGGCGGCGGGCTGTGCACCACCTGGCAAGCGTGTAGGTGCTCGTCTGACCCCGGGGAGGCTGCAAAGCCTGGACATGCAGGCAGTTCTCTTTCCAGGTGGTCTAAGGAAAATTAGTTTTTAAATAAACAGCCCTCATATTAATAATTTTAAAAGTATCATGAGAGAGCACAGGCAAATGGACTATTTAAACCCCGGAGGCAGTTCTGGGCTGTTGAGTACCATCAGTGGGAAAACATGAAGTCCACGGCCTGGCTCTTGGGAGCCAGGGACACGCGGCTGTCACTGCCTGGGAACCTCCACGGGTGACCCGTGACCCCACATTTCTGCATGGACTATACAGTGTCTCACAGGAAGTCCACCAGGGCCTCCTCAGGGCAGCTCACTGCACAGGGGCGCCCAGATCCCAGCCCAGCAGATCAGGCGGCTGCTGCCTCCGTGTCCTGGCTCTGCTGCATCCACAGAGCAACGGCTCCCACTGCTCCTGCAGCGGCTCGCTTCCCCGGGGCCCGGCCAGCTGGTTGCTTTGCTTACTTGCAAAATGAGAACATAAGCATTCCCTACGTGATGTGTAGTTATTTTATTAAATGTTGTTGTTTTTTTTTATTTAAAAATACTTTATGGCAGAGATTCCCTGAAGAAATTATTTTCACCCACATGACGTACAGTAACCAAATAGAGAAACGCTGAAGACCACAGGAACATGAAGAGGTGATTGTAAAAGGATTTGGCTGCAGGAGACCCTGGTCTTGAGTACAGCGCTGCTGCTTGCTGGCCACGACCATCCACGACGGCACGAGGAGACTCGATGGCCAACCCCTGGCTGCATCTGACCTGGCACCAGGGAAGCTTGCGGCAATCGGCGAGCATACGCTGCCCACAGACGCACCTGCCTGGGCTGAGCAGGGACGGATGGAGTGTCACCTGGAGAAGTTCCAGCTCGAGGGCAGGAGAGCCCCCTTAGGTGCCTAAGCCACGCAACCCACTGACCCAGACACAGTGAGGTTCCTGAGCGCTCAGCATAGCTCCTCCGTGGCTGCAGCTCAGGGAGGGGATTCCAGCCGAGATGCCTGGCGCAGCCCCCGGGACACACTTTTGCTTGTTCTCACCTGGTTTCTCAGGTGCTTGGTGTTTGTGATGCGTGCTGATGTGTATGACCCCTGTGCAGTGTGTGGGATCCCAGAGCCCACGTATGTACCAGGGCAGGTCCGTCCCTCACCCAGCTCTTTCTCCCCCTCCCCCCTCCTCTGGGAAGCCACTGTCTGGCACTGTTTCTACCAGTTGGTTAGTTTAGGCCCACGAGTACGTTGTTATAGCCGGCAGGACTCTGTCGAGGCAGGGCTCCAGCCCAGGAGAGGAATGAGCTCCCAGGCCCACAACAAAGAATGTAGCATGATGAGCATTATGTTAGTCTAAGCTGACTCTGTCTGCAATCCCCAACCCCCGGGTATGTCCTGTTCCAAGGCAGCACAAACAGAACAGACCAGGTCAGACAGAAACCGCTTAAACTGAAAATAAGCCCCCCGCCCCAGGTATTGTGCAAACTTTTAATGATGTTACTGTACTAGTGGAATTTTTCATAGCTCATAGTGTGATAGGTTATCATGACCCTAGGACAGGCAAAGAACTCTGCCTAGTCAGCTATACCTCCCCACACCGTTGCAAAACAACTGCCAGCTAGCCTAAATCACAATAAGCCAAGGTCTCAGAACAAACTATAATGGTAGAGGAATAGCCTTCAGCTTTCCTGTTATGTAAACTTTAGCTCATAGACTAGTGTTTTTAAAGATTAGCCAATCAGATTTGACTAGCCTTAAAAAAAGGATAAAAGCAGGCTTTCCTGTGTGCTCGGGGCTCTCTCTCTTTTTTCTTTTCTTACTGCTGCGACAGTAGGGGGAGAGCCAGGATTCGAATTCGTTAATAAAGGCATAAATTTTGATCTGGCGTCTTGGCGGTCTTCTCTGGGGATCTCTCCACAACAACGTGACTCGCACAGCGAGTCCACACAGCTCCCGTGTCTTCACCGTGGAGCCGGGGCTCTGCAGGAGTCTGTGTGGGTTACACCAGCTGCTTGGATGACGAAGAAGAACATCCTCCCGGGAGACAGAGCTCCTGCAGGTTCCCCTGGAGGAGCCCTGCCGAGGGGGCGCCACTCGTCTCATCTGAGAGCCAGCAGGCAGGTGGGGACACAGCACATGCGTTAGCAGAGATGGCAGCTTCCTAATTACGTTACCGCCACGTGTTTCTCTTTAAACAACAAAATGTGTTTTTACAGAGACTGGCTTCAGGGTGTGCCGTTAGAGAGTAAATGCCAAGGACTAACATGCCATCTGCTTGGTGAGCCCGGGGCTCGAGTGGGCTCCTCCCACATCGCACCCCGGCCTGAGAAGGGGGTGACCTGCAGTCAGCGTTCTGCCGGGAACAGGGGTGCCCCGTCTTCCTCGGACTCACCGCACTTCGGGGAGCTCCCTCATCTCCCCGTTTCCTTAGGCGTTCAGTGCCGAGACGGAATCACACAGCGTTAAGGTCTCTATTTGGCTCCAAGGCTCCAGAGGAGAAGCTTTCTACAGGAGTTTATTTCCGTACAAAGTTACCTTAGCACACACTGCAGGCCCCGAAGGCTGTCGGTATGTGGATTTTTAAGAGTTTATGGATCTCAGTGCAGTGACTCTCAAACTTTCTTATGCAGCCAAACTGAAGTGGAAATCCCTGCCCCTCATCAGGGGCGGGATCCGGGCAGAGCCCGCCAGGGGTTCGGAGCAGCCGCCAGCACTTCACCGAGATGCGCTCCTGGCTCAGAAGAAACAAAGCGATTCCTCAGATCCTGGCTCTAGTCCCTGGAACAAGTGCTCAGCCGGACTTTACGACACAACCACGCCACGCCACGCTACACGTGCCCCCGGGAAACTGTGCTGCTCGCCGGGGAGGGCAGCTCTAGCTGCCGCAGGCAGGCTCTGGCACCGTCTCCTTCACTAAAGGCCTGACATCTCCCTCCCGGGAAGGAAGCCACTGCACTCCCAGGTGACATGTGGCTCCCGCACGGCTGCCCCGGAGCTCCCGTGAAAGCTCCGTTTGACCTAGTCTTTAAAACTAAGTGTGGAGCTCTAGAGATCAAAAGATGATTAACTAAAAATGTATAAACATTCGCAGCTATCTCTGGAAGGTTGATTTAGAGTGGGTTTTATTTTCTGCTTATTCTCCTGTATTTCATTTTCTACAAAGGACTTTTATCTTTTGTAATGTTTCTTTTTGCCCTGGCTGGTGTGGCTTAGTTGGTTGGGCATCGTCCAGTGCACCAAAAAGCCACCAGGTCAATGGATTCCCGGTCAGGGCACATGCGTGGGGTTTCGGGCTCTATCCCCAGTAGGGGGCGTGCAGGAGGCAGCCAACAGCTGTTTCTCTCTGACATCAATGTGTGTGTGTCTCTCCCATCTCCCTTCCTCTCTAAAATTAATAAAGATAAATAAATCAATAAAGCTCACAATGTTTCCTTTAGAAAGAAAAGGAGGAACGGAGGGAGGAGGAGGAAGTGGAGACGGTGCGAGCAGGAGAGGTACAGAGAGCCCCGGAGAGAGCTGCCGCAGACGCTGGGCTGGAAGGCAGAGCTCCGCTGCCACGGTGTGGCGCTGGGCACCGAGAGGCTTCTAGGAGGCCATGCTGTGGGCTGAGCTGGCAGAGGGGTGAGGGTGAGCCGCACAGGAAGAGGGCAGTCCTCCTCAGGGCAGAGGGCGGGCCGCCTGTTCTGTCTGGGTCGGCAGGTCTTTGCAGGACGGGCACACAGGCTACGTGGCAGTGACCGGCGAGCGTCACCAAGGGCCAGAAAGCACATGAAGTGGGCCGTGACCAGCAGCAGAAGGTTCACAGGGGTCAGAGGAAATAACCAGATGCATCTTGGGTGCCGAGTGCAGACTCCAGGGTGTCTGCGGGTGTGGGAACTGGGTCACGAGGGAAATGCATTCGTCCTGAGGGCTGTGGTCACAGAGCCTTCCAGCCCCGTGAGGACAATGACAGCCTCACGCTCGGCAAAGCACCCTCGCTATCCTTCGGTACAGGTCTGAATAGTGACTACACGTGTGTCAGACGCAGTGTGTAAATCTATACACATGTGACATACGTCAAGTCCAAGGGGAGTCTCATGACACTGGTGACAGCAGGAGAGCGCCTGGGTTTGACTTCCATCGAATGGAACGTCGCTGTCACCTCCACAATGAAAATGGACGCGTCGCTGCCCCGGCTGCTCCTTAGTGGCCGTGTGTCCTGTGGTGCCGCGAACTTCATGCTCGACCCAAAGTGAAGTCCCCCTGCTGTGCTGGCCAGAGACAGCCCCTGAGCTTCCGCTCCGCTCCCAAACATCACCGCAGCAGCTTCCTTTTCGTTGCAAGTGACTTTCTAACCAGTATGTATTGTCTAAATGCACACCTTTCCTGAGAAATGGCACATCCTTTATTTTCTTTTTTGACAAATACATTAGCTAAATATTTAAACGCACATAACATTCTACTAGTTAAGCTTGGAGGACAGAAAACACTGCAGTAAAAAGGGAAACCCCTCTATCTGGGGATGTACTGACATTGTAAGCAACCCGACTCTCTCGTTACCGTGCTGCACACGCTTTGTGTGTTTAAGTGTCACCCACCAGGAACTGTCTTCATGCTCTAACATGGGACTGTTTAGTGGAAACAGGGCAGGCCTGCTTGTGCTTGGTGCTTTGACCTTGAAAAGGTCACTGTTTGGTGTGGATGAGTCTAGACTGATCCCCCCAGTCCAAGAGCGCCTGCATCCATCAGAACACAGCCTCAGGGTATGAAGAGAGGAGAGAGTGACTCGCTTATGGCTAAAGAACAAGATGGCCAGTTCCTCACGCTAATCCAATCAGGGGCAAATGGGTTTATCTGACCTGTTTCTCCAGGAATTTCATAGGTGAGCGGAGAGTAGAGAAAATCTAATTCAAAACAGCATTAGGAAAAAAATATAAATGCCCATTTTAGGATCACACCTCAATATGTTAGCATCACTGGGCTGTGTCCTGGGTGGGCAAAGAGTCCACCCTGCTACTTACAAATCTGTTTCCAGAGAAGTATTGATAAGAGTCCTCTTCTCTTGCCCATTTGAGAAGGAGAGCAGCCTTAAGAATTAAACTGAATTTGTGTGTTGTGGGGTAGGGGGTTGGGATGAGGAGGGAGGATGAGAATGAGAAACAAAACAAAGAAAAGACAGACACAAACAGCCATAGAACTCACAGGTCGTCAGAGGAGCAACTACTAAAACTTCTGTTAATTGTCCCTAAAAGAGAGACCATTCAGGACACCTGCCTATGGTTACTCACTGCAGTCTGTGTCTGCCGGGCACGGTGTGTACATGCACACACGGTGTACATGCAGAGACGGCCAGACCAGAGGGCTGGCAGCACCACAGTTCTCCTTGGCTCACACGGCAGTTGGCCTGGTTCCCTAGACCTTCCGTGTCCAGATAGAAACCCCAGTGAGCGAGTGCTGAGGGCTAAGTCCTTCAGCAGAACCACCAGGCCTGCCACCTCTAGGATGGAAGACACCTGTGCAATGTGCTCAGTCGCAGCGACAGTCACTGGTCACCGGCGACTTGCTGAGCACCTCCTCATCCAGAGGAGAGGCCCAAACCCACCGGCCCTTGCGGGTTCCAGATGGGCTGCAGAGGGGAACCAGTCCCTGGTGACCTGACAGAGGCTGGCAGGCCCTGCTTCGTCCTTTTCCCTGGCCTTGTCCTGAGAACTTCTTTAACCTTTTAAAAAATATACTTCAGAGAGGGATGAGAGATTGAAACATCAATGATGAGAGAGAATCGCTGATCGGCTGCCTCTTGCACATCCCCTTCTGGGGATATAGCCTGCAACCCGGGCATGTGCCCTGACCTGGAATCAAACTGTGACCTCTCAGTGCACGAAAGGATGCCCATCCAACTGAGCCACACCATCCAGACCCCATTCACCCCTGCTTCCTTCATTGATGTAGCTCCTCGGGGCCTCTCCCTCCTTCCCTTTGGCATTTCCTCCCACAACCTGCCACGTCCCAGCCACTTACCTCCTTCCCTCATCTCGAGTGATTCTTGCAGCCCCGAGAAGCACACGTGATGCTGAATCACAGGCAGCATGAGAACTGAAAACTGGAAAATCTAATTTGTAGTGTCAGCACTGCCAGTAACATCTCTATAGCCCTGGCCAGCCACCAACTCTGCCCACACCCTTGGGCCTCTGCCTGCCACAGGCTGAGGTCCGAGCCTCCTGCAGCCATGTGGGCCCTCTGGGCAGGTGTGGGTCCTACAGCCGGTGTGGGCCCTGCAGCCCGTGTGGGCTCAGGTATTCCCCAGGTGAGGTTGGCCTACTCACTCTGAGTTCTTGGTGCGGATGGATGACACTGCTGACAGGTTTTCCTCGGGAAACCTCATGAATAACAGTTTTCCTTGAAACTCATGGGAAGGGCTAACTCATATTCTTAGGGGCATTGTTTCAATATTTCCAAACCGGCGATGGGGAAGAGAATCACTGTTTACATTATTGACGCTAAGGCTTCTGGGCCTCCCTGACCAGCGCCGGGGAGTCCGTGGGGGGTGGTGACTGAGCACAGGCCGCCAGTGGCCCATTCCGGCTCTGCCTGCGACCTGAGGGCTACCGCTGGGATCCATGTCCCTCAGCCTCCCTCTACGAAATGGGAACAGCACGTAATGCTGAATAACAGGGCTGCTGTTGAGCGGGGACCTGGTCCAGCCCAACGTGTGTTTCCACAGCGATGTCAGACATTTGCTTGATGGGAAGCTCTGGCTGCCACCCTAGCACTGGTTCTACACGGCTGATCTGCTGAGTCTGCATGTGACAAAGTCACACATACCAGACCTCCCAGGGGCCGGGCATTCAGCCTCAGGCGCTAGCTCACAGAGGACGACAGCACTCACAGGCTGCACCCAGGCCTTCATCCAGGCTGGACGCTCCACCCGCAGGGCTCCTGGCCCGTCAACTTCCCAACGCAGCTGCCTCTTTTTAACTGAGTTTTGACTGCACTTCCCACACTCACTCTGGTGGTTGCTTTAACAGAGTTAAATCTAGTCACCAGCCACACTGTGCCTATGAGGGTACAATACGCAGCCTGTCAAATTCAAGGCATGGCGACCAGGAGGACAGCAGGTGCTGCTCCTGTGTCACACATCCTCCTGTGAAGGAAGCCGAGCTCTGCTCTGGGGGACACTTACAGAGGAGCTAGGAAAGCAGTGCGTGGAGGTACCAGCGTCCTCTACTCTCGTGGTCTGTGCTCTTGACAACCAAGGACACGGTTGACGCCAGTGTTGACTTTATTGCTCACGTCCCTCAGGAAACTCACTCTGGTGTCTGCAACACCCCAGAGCACACACGAGCGGCAACAGTGACGTGAACCGAGAAGGTGATGAACGAGAGCAGGAAGGCTTTCAGGAGCCAGGTCACATGTGGGAGGCTAAGGAGGGCCCTCAGGAGGCCCTGCAATGCCTGGAAGCTGGGGAATCAGGACATTGAGCCCTGTGTCCACCTGGAGCTCAATAAGGCACTTGCGTGCATGTTTTCTCCTGGGAGTGATTTGCCTAAATTTGCAAATGGAAATATGGCAGGTTGGCCAACGCTCCGTCTGACCACCTAATTACCAGCTACATACGAGCAGGACCTGCCGCCTGTCTCATTGAAACCTTAGATTCCAAGGTATGGGTGAGGGGAGGGTCCACTAGCAGGTGAGGGAGTCCTGGCCTTGAAGACCACCGTGCTCTGAAACCCGTGTGATTCCCACACGGAGGCCTTCCCGTGGCATCAAGGTGCAGGACACCCCCACTCAGTGCTGCTGGTGATGCAGATGGCTGTTTTTAGGGCCCAAGTAAAGTCTAATCTTTTCCTCTCTCCACATTGTTCTTCTATTTAATTATTCCATAAAAATTGGAATGCAAGTTGCATTGGCTATAATGTTATGAAATTGTGAAGGCTGGATGCAGATTATAAAGTTAATTAAGATAACAACCATCAATTGTCATCTACATCAAAGTGTTTTCCCTGACAAAGGAAGACTCTTATTTCCCACAAATCAGTGCTCTCCTGGGAAGTGGTAGGTATAACAGGACGAGTTGTGAGAAGCTGAGTCAGACAGTAGCCTCGGGGTATGAGCTGATGATGTGTGATCTGGAGTCGAGCCCAGGGTCATGATGAGGAGGGGATAGTGGACCTTTAGCACATGGAGAGGTGGAAGCTGAGCTCACAAGTCATCGGATGCAGTCGGAACTAAGCGAACACTTTCCCGCCTGTCAGACTTTACCTCCTCACTCGCTTATGCGGGGAAAAATAGGAAAATCCCTGCTAATCCCCGGCGAGGAGCCCGGGAAATATTATGAGAAACAGGGATCTGTCTGGACAACACAAGAAGGTGGGGGGGGGGCACCCTAACTAGTCACCTCGGTATCTACATGTAGGGTTCCTGCAGCACAGGGACTGAGAGCACCCACTGCCTCATCTCCTTCACGCCGAAATTCCCAAAGAACTCCCCTATTTTTCTCTGCCATGCAGTCTCTTCTTAAGAACTGGCAGACTCCCTGACACTGCCACAGGGGCTCCTGCCACAGACTGTCTCCCTCTGCTCCTAACCCTCCTAGGGACTGGCTTGGGATCCGTGAGTACAACACAATGTGTGGGTGACAGCTGTCTGCCTGACTACCCTTAAGTAACACCTCAATTTTAAAACACCCTCTTCCTCTCGGTTTACGTCCCCCTCCTGCACCCAACGGTGACATAGCTTCCGAAAATCGTGTGGTGGGGGAGCTGGTGGCCAGGAGCACACAGTGGACAACAGACCAGCACGTCTCTGCCCGGGCCCTGTGGGTGGCAGCCCTGGCCCTGACCACCAGAGGACAGGCTCCTATGAGCTCAGCCAGAGCTCAGGAGTGAAGGCAGGAAGGATGCTGGTGAGGAAAAGAGATGCGACAATGAGAAAATGCTCGTGATCACTCTTAAGGACACATAATCCCGCTGCCTACCTGCTCCATGCACTTCACCCTGTGAGCTCTAAGCCAGCCCCCCATTAGTCAGAGCCAGCACCCACTTCTGGATGTGAACAATGCAGACTCCTGCTTTCCTGGGTGAAGGGAGCTACGCAGCACAGTCACCTGCACACAGCGTGGCTACCTGCACATATTGTGGCCACCTGCACACAGTGTGGCCACATGCATACATGGCTGCCCGCACAAGCCCGGGCAGGAATGGACAGACTCTACTGCCGGCTTCTCTAAGCTCAGGGCTCCCATAGCAGTAACTCAGACGCTGACAATAGACACAGGAGTGATGCTCAGTAGGGGGCTTTGTGATCTTCTCACGGGGAGAAATCCACTCCCATGGCTGTTCCCAAGGCCTAACTACTTTTTATGTTAGAAGCAAAAGATTACAGGCCCCAGCTCTGAGGTGTTTCTCCATAATCAAAGTGAACACCACACCAAATCTCTCCCCAGTGTACTCAGAGCAGCATTCAATAGATGCAAAGCAATAAAGGAACCAGCCTAAACACATGGAGTCTCTGAAATCTTGAAAACTGTGATTGGAGTCTCATAGAAATGACGGTGAAATGGAAGAGGGACAGGAAGGCTCAGGCAGTGACGGCAGCAGGAGCCCATGGCACTGACGGACACAGGCTGTGACTCAGCCGGCAAACGGCGGCGTTCTCCAGCCAGGCTCGCGCCAGGCGGTGATGGACGCCAACAGGAAGGACACGCCGAGAGGAAGCGTCATGTTTCCGTGGCTGTCACAACGCTGTGCCTGGCCGTGGGCTGTGGAAAACCCAGCGTCCAGGGTGTGGGTGGGGAGACCCCACGCAGCACACCAGGGAGCAGAACCCGGAGCCCCCGCTCTGCCTCCTGACAGAATCTTCCTGAGGTCTGGCCTCAGGCTGGAGATCCGGGGCCTGTGGGTGCCTGACGAGCAGGCCTGGCACAGCACAACTGCCCCGACTCAGCCCTGGTCTTGTGGAGCCTGGCCGGTCAGCACCAGACCGGCCGGCACCAACGGACTGACCTTGAGACCCTGCGCTGCTGTGTCTCAGCCTCTCTGCACCGAGGTTTCCTCTCCTAACGGTAACTCTCCTGTGGGCAATTTACAATCAGGAGAATGGACAGAATTACAGTGACATCTGCAGCTGTTTGGTGCGCTGGGCCCATCGCGATGGTTTTCGTTTCTGTGAAACCATTTTGGTCTCCCCTTGAAACCGAGGATGGGCTGATATGGCCATAGAGTAAGCAACGCCGGTCTGCTCTCCTGGCTCCTGGCACAGGGCTCCTGAGACCCTAGGCCCATTGTGGTGACACGAGGTGGCCCTGGCGGCCCCTCCAAGGCCTCAGGATCAAGACTGTTTGCGGAAGAGCAAACCATGGGGTCAAAAGGCTGGAACTTCCCCCATCCCCACTCTCACCCCCACCTACTGGGGGCCAGGTGCTGACCCCAGGTGATCAGCAATGGCCACTGAGGCCTGGAATGGAAGGTCCCACACACCCTGGAGGAAGCGTGTGAGGTCTGGGGGAGAGCACACCACCGTGCGGGCGACATGCCCAGAGGGGACACGGAAACAGCACCTCACCCTCCCATCCTCTGTCCTCTTCTCTTTTCTGTTCCTGAGCTGTATCCTTTATAATAAACCTAACAGTGAGAAAACTGTTTTCCTGAGTTTGTGAGCTGTTCCAGAAAATTATCAACAGGACGGGTGGGTGTGGGAACTCTGGTCTCTGAAGGGGAGTCTGTGGACCTCACGTCTTTACCTGAGTCTCTGCCCATCCTGGCATCAGTGTCAGAACGATGAAACACAGGACAGCAGAGAACTAAGGAACTGCTGGTGTGCCAGTCCACACGTGTGGTGTCGTGTTGGGAGGAGTGAGGGTACAGAGGCCAGGACGACTGCACATCTGGACAACATGTTTGCACGTTGGTACAAGTCCATGGAAATGCCATGAACTGGGAAGAGCAGCCGGGCGGCGATTGGAATGCAATGAGACAGCACACCGCCACCGTCAAACACAATCCCAAATAAATGACTTCCCGAAGCCGACGGACAGTGGAACTGTGCACACCTCACTGTTTTCCCGGTGCTCACACGGCAGCACACAGACCCCGATGGCTGTGCTCCCTGTTACTCCTCGCGCCTTCTCACGCCTCCTCACGCCTCTGCTCACTGCTGCTCAAGCCCCTTCAAAGACACTTCCCTTGGCACCTGGAACACGCTGTGTGTGAGGGCCACCGCACAGCCATGCACGCCTGCGAGACTTCTCATGACAAAGCCACGGGCACAGCACTGCCCCGGGCTCACCTGACTGCAGCTGAGCTGGGAAGACCCGTTAGACAAGTGGAAGGCCAGGAACTACTGCAGACACCTGTGAGGACGCCAGTCCCTGCACCGAGCTGCCCAGTGTCACCGATATGTGCATTAGGGTGCTCTGCCTGTCTCTTAGCTCTGCCTGCCTGCTTAGGCCTGTCGCTCAGCTCTGTGTGAGCAGCGAGGCTCACCCTGGGTTGAGCCAGCGTGGCACCTACCCCAGGTGGTGTCAGAACTGGCTCAGAAGAAACTTCCGTCGTGGGAAAAGCCTATTTGCAGCTCAAATCGACATCCACAGCCGAGGATCACAGGCAGGAAAGGGGGCCTGAACTCACGGGAATGGTCGACCGGTGGCCTACACCTGAGCTCATAGATGTGAGTGTGAGGCAGTTCTCCCTGTGCAGCCATGCTCCTGGTCCCTCACCTCTCACCTGACCTTGACCTCGCTGCCCTGCTGCATATCTCTGTCTCTCCCTGGCCACTCTGATTCACCCCAGCAGTTTGGTGACGAATCCCTGGTCCATCATGGAGAGCAGGGAGGCCAGCTGGTCTCTAAGCTGATGGAGCACCTTGTGCTCAAGGGAACCCTGTTTAAATAAACCTTTATTCCACTTGCTTTATTTTCTTTGTGTGGATAAACATAGCTGTTAGGGCAGAGCACACAGAGTCTGTGAAGTGTAAATCGACCTCGCCCGAGGTTGTAGCTGGGCTTTTTGAAGGGACAGACTTATTTTGCCTGCATTTGGCTGTGTGCCTGCGTCCTGTGGCATCAAAGGTGAGACCCACTTTACTGGTCTGTGGGTTAGAAAGGTGGTGAGGAAGGATTCAGGAGCTCAAGGTCACAGGATCATAAGGCCAAGCAGACCGACCGCTCCTCCCACCAATACAGAGGCCTTAGCTTTTCCTTTTCTGGGGGCTCGTGAGAAGCACGACTTGGACAGGCACCATTTCCAAGCCTCACTGAGGCTTCGCACCACCCTGAAGCAATGCCCCCAGAAAGCGCTGTGACGGGGCTATGGCGTGGAGATGACAGGAGCCTTCCCCGCACACGTGCTGCACGCCCAGGACCAGAGCACACGTGTGCCACACGCCCAGGACCGAGCACACTTGGCACAGCCACTCACCCAGATCTGAAGCTTGATTCTCTTCTCGTTCTTGAACACGGTCTTCACTTTGAAGTCGATGCCCACGGTGCTGACGAAGGCAGACGTGAAGGAGTCGTCGGCGTAGCGGAACAGGAAGGAGGTCTTGCCCACGCTGCTGTTGCCGATGATGAGCAGCTTGAACATATAATCAAAGTTCTGGTCCGAGGAGTCCTTCTGGCCAGACCGGGCGTCCTGGGCGGTGGCCATCTGTGGGGGAACAAGGAGGGGTCAGCCCACCATGGACGGCAGCAGCTCCCACTGGCATGGGCAGTGAGCAGATGTCAGGCCCTGGGGGCGGGCAGTGACTCTGTCCATGAGGTGTGTCCATGGCCCTCGGTGCCCTGCAAGGTGGGGCAGGCCCTCAGCCACCCTGCTGCGCTGGCGCACTGGTCCCGCTCGGCACTCAGCCGACCCGAGCACCAAGGGGACACCCATGGGCGACATGAGAAGCAAAGATGTGAGGGCGGCTGGGCACACGGGTTCCACTTCCCCTCCCTCTCCCTCCCCCCAGAGAAGGCAGCACCTCGGTCCAAGCTGCAGGAGCTGCTGTCTGAGGACCAATGACTAGACTCACAGGGGTGGGCAAACTTTTTGACTCGAGGGCCACAATGGATTCTTAAACTGGACCGAAGGGCCGGAACTAAAGCAACCTGACCATGCTGACACTCCCATCTTGGGCTGCTGGTGAAGGAGCCGAGGGGAGAGCAAGAACCCTCCGCTCTTTTGGCTCCACGGACCGGATAGAACAGCCGAATGGGCCGGATCCGGCCCGCGGACCGTAGTTTGCCCACCGCTGGACTAGAGGCTCCCGCCTCCTGGACAAGCACACCCCGGGCATCTGTTTCCTCTATTCCTGTCACGTTACAACAGCGGCCGAACACACGGCAGCTCTCCCAAATGGAGAACAATGACATGGCAAGCACATACGGTTCACACCACGTGCCGGGAGCCCTCATTCCTTTACCCTCACGACTGCGCAGGGGGCGGGGCCTCGTTATCCCCTCATTAAAAGGAGAGCAGGAGGCTCAGCAGCATGGAGCAGTGTGCTGTTTCTCTGGCACGTCCCGGAGGTGTGCGGCAGGCCCTCCGTCCTGTCACCGGGAAAGACGGAGGGGGAGGCCATGCTCTGGGAGGGGCATCGAGAGGAACCCCACCTGGATCAGGCCTCGCCCCCACTCTCTGCCCGCGTGCTTCGGTTTGTTATTGTAAGCCTGCACCTCACTTCCCTCTCAAGTGAAATGGAAGAAATTGTGACCTCACTTGGGACATGTGGGAAAGTCAAGCTGGTGTAGAGCAGACGTGCAGAGCATGGCCCAGCACGGAGAATGTTGTTCTTCACACGTGCCTCTCAGAGGCTGTGACTTCTCTTTCTTTTTAACGATCGTCCTAACATCCACGGAAACTAAGCAGCCTTCCTTCCCAGTGCCATCGGGCTCACACAGAAGAGGCATGTGAAACGCCGAGTCACATAGTCTTCCTGTCCCTTTTCTGGTGTGATGAATATTCTCCAGCGATCACCACTGGTCACTGGCGCCTTTTGTACGTCAGTGAAATGGAATGAAATAAGCATCCAGTGCCTCTGCCACACGTCACAGGCGCCTGTGGTCACTGCACTGGACAGGCGGGCACCAGCACAGTCCTCAGGGCAGAGAGTCCTCAGGGCAGAGCAAGGCCACTTCATCCTCTCCATTTCCCACAGAATCGGATCAACATTACAGCTTCCTGAGTGGGGGGCCGGCAAAGAGAGAGGCCAGCAGACAGGGGGCAGACACTAGACACAGAACCGAGTGCTCAGCCTCTCCCACGTCAAGGTTGTTGTGGTCAGGTGTACAATGTGCGTGTACGTGTGCGTGTGTGTGTGTGTGTGTTTGCGCACCTGTGCACGTGTGTATGCTTACAGACATCTGAGGGCCATGGAGAAAGGGAGATGGTGAGATAACATATTTCCTTTCGACAAACACTGCCAGTAAGAGAACACAATTGTGTGTGTGAGAACAAGGACAAAGGAAAGCCAGTCGACATGTAACATGCTGGTTGCACTCACACTCGCTTCCTAAGTACACTCCAAGTAACCACGTTGAGGTTTCCAGACACTACGACATGCACAGCATTGGCCAGAGGGAAGGCCTGGCCACAAAGGGCAGGTGCCCCCACTTCCCTTTCTGGCTCAGGGCAAACCCGGGACGTAACCCTGACATCAGGTGAGCCAGGGGGTGTGGCTCTGAGGCCCCGGCGCCCAGACCACCTGGTGGCTGTTGCCCGGCACATTCCTGCCTACATCGTCCTCTCAGCCGGGAACTCTCACCTCATGCAGCTGCCGAGCTCATCCAGCCTGCCAGTGCCTTTGTTGGGAGCCTGTCACCATCTCTATGGAAACCAGCCCAGATCTTGGTTCTGGGTTGGCCACGCGCAGTCAGGCACAGTGAGAACAGACACCACAGGCCCAGGCTGCTCACTGCTCAGCCTGACAGCGACCAGTGAGAGGGGGTGCACCTGAGCCACGTTCCTCAAAAAGAATGCGATACATTCTCTGCTGCTGTTACTCCCAAATCTTATTCCAAGACTGGATCTTGCAAACCTGTGGAAAGAGAGGCCTCCTCGATGCACAGACTCTGGCTATAACTGCACAGGTTTAGGAAGAAAGAATCACAGGGCAGTTCTCCCAGGACAGGAACTGCGTTGTTCATCCTGCGGCTGCTAATGCTCGGTGCTGGGAGCAGGGAGCACCTCTCTAAAAAACACCTAGTGAAATACTCTGAAAATTCCCACTGAGGGGAAACCGAATTTTAATATTAGTATATGTATTTCCTAAGAAATAGTCATCATTCAATACTTTAAAAATATTAAATGTTATTTTTAAATATTTAAGCTCTCAAAAAATGTCTCCAGAGATTTGCTATAAAGATTCCTTCCAAGATTTGACTTTGGGTGGTAAACTCATACAACTATATTAAGAGTATGTATATTCAAGCTACACACTGGCAGAAAATATTTTAAATATACTTAAAGAACTAATTTCAAAATTATAAAGCTCTCCTGCAACTAAACAATAAAAAGACAGCCTGACATGGACAAAAGGCTGAACAGATACGTTAGAAAGGGAGACATACTGATAGCCAGGAAACAGATGGAAGTATGCAAAGCGTCACTCATCATCAAGAAAATGCAAATTCATGTCACAGGGGGACACCACAGAGCACCATGAGGGGGCTGACATTAGAGAGGCCACTGACACTGCCAACACCTTCGAAGCTGTGGGCCCCTGGAATGTTCACGTGCTGGTGAGAAGGTCAAACAGGAAGGTCAAGTGGGAAGGTCAAGATACACAGGGCTTCAGGTTTCACTGTTCCTTATACTGTTGAGCAGGCACTTACCTTTAACACCAGCAATTCCACTTCTATGCATTTACCCAAGATATATGGAAACCTCGTGTTTAGAAAGACCAGTGCAGCAATGTTTACAGTCTTCATCGTAATAGCCTCAAATGGGAAATTACCTCAAGTCCATTGATGGAATGGATTGAAAGAGTATGGCAGATTGATACAACTGTATCATACACATCAAAGGAATGGAGTGAATTATTGATAAATGCAAAAAAATACTTTTCATGGTCAAATGAAACAATGACCGTTTCTATACAGTATGACTATGTTTAATAGCGAGTATGGCTTTTCACTTCAATTTCATCTTCAGCCTGCATCTATATTCTTTCTTCAATCCTTCTCATTTTTAGCCAAACAACCTCTTTTATTTTTATTTTGTCTTGACACCCTGCTTCATACATTGGGTATGTAGATGTTTTCCTTTGAAATTTGCCAAATAGTCGGTTCTTCATTGATGAGATGACCTAAAAAGCTTGTGGATAACAAAACTGAACACTAAGCATTTAATGACAGACGATGGAGTCATCCCATTTGGTCCTGTGAGGGAGTAAGCAAACCTGCTGGAAATTAAAATCCAGGAAGCAAAAGCCAGCCGTTTTACAAAACTAGCCCTTCTGAAATGTTTGGTTTACTTCACAGGTGTTTCTTTTATAAACAGAGCATAGAGACAATTCTTCCTTCTGAACCGAATGAAGGGATTAATTTAGATCAATAGAGCCCTCACTCTGCACAATCCTCTTCCGCATCTTCTTGGGGAGCCCAAAGCCACAAGGAAGAGCCTGGGCTCTCTAGACAGCTCTGGCGGAGTCTGGAGCCCGCCATGTTGGGAAAGTTCTTCATTCTTAATAAGCTGAAATGAGAAACGGTGGCCTCTAGGACTGCTTTATATTTACACATACACACACACACACACACACACACACAGCACAGTGGTGCTTGGTGCAGACAGAGCTCTCAATGAACTGGAATTTGTTCAGTCAGCTCCTGAGTCAAATGACAGTTTGTCCATCAGTCTTTGCCTCGTGAGCGCTGCATTTGCCCAGGTCACTCAGCCTCCTGATTGGTGCAGGCACTGAAGCAGCAGACACACACTGACCATCTCCTGCATTGACATGCAAGCCCATCACTTGGAACACTTAACCAGTGCAACTCCTGGTTATACAGTTATGAAGGAAATACAGGTACCAAGTATTATCACTGTACATTATTTTAATAGTCACTATAAAAAGCAATTATTATCCATCACTTTATATCAACTCAAAGAGTAATAGTTTTAAAAATTATATGCCTATGTCAAAAACAACTACCTTGAACAGAACACCTTTAAAAGACCTTATATAATTTTCCAAGGCTTCTTTTATTTAAGAAAATAAACAAGTCAAATAGGAAATCAAGAATTAAAGAGCTCATTTTGTTCCACATCAATAAACGAACTAAATATTTTTAAGTGATGAAAGAATCACAAGATAATGTAACCATTGGATGAGATTTTGCTTGTTACTCATATTCCAGAAACCTAAGTAAAATTTGGGACATATATTTAAAATAATGATGTAGTTCATTCAGTTCTAAAAGAAAAGAAAAGTCAACTATTTATCTCGTTGCATTTTCATATAGCAAAGTCTCCCAGAATAGGATTATGCTTCAGAAGTATGGGTGCTGAGATGTCATTGGCACTTAAGAAATATAAAGCATGTTTATAGGTTTTATTCTTCCTATCATTATGTTTGAAAACCTGATTATAATGAAGAGTGGGTCACCCAAAACAACAATTTACCTGTTCAATTGAATCAATGAATGTGCATTAAATAAATATACTACAGAAAATTAGATTTTTGATTTCTTAAAATGTACATATTATTCTTGATAGTTTTGGGGCATTTAAATTTTTAAATCTCAAAAATCTAGTCCAGTGAATAAAGTATATCATAAATATGAAAATAACTGCATTCTTGAACAAATTTATTTCATCGCCTATTTTAATATTAATTCATTTAAGTGCCTACTATATAGTTATATGAAATAATTTAAAATATTTCCTAAGGCATTAGTTTCATTTAATTTTGTAACATTTTAGCGACCCTCTAAAGATTCTAAGCAACTCTTGCACAAAAATAAAAATCAAGATGCAGTGTGTTTTCATAATTTTGACTTCAACTACTACCCATCTACTTGCAAACTCCACTGTCAATGTTTACTTCTAATCAAATTCAACTAATTGAGCCAGTTAGCTCCTGGCAGGCAGGATTGCTAGCAAAGGCAGATTATCATAAGCCAATACATCCTGATTGCCACCGCCTGTCCCTTTATTGTCTGTCCAGATTGTTTTCACATCAGTTCATAATGAAAAGCCAAGTCACAAGCAGAGGCACAGGAAACACACAATGGGGCTCCGGTCCTCAGGAACAAATCAGGTTTTCAGTAACTCACAAGGCAACTGGAGGGCTTCCATCATATAGCCCTTCAACAAAGAGATCCTACAGATTGGATTTTTCATTAACAACCCAATCACTGTACCTTAATGCACATGGCCTACAAAATGGATGAAAGGCAAACAGAGGCATATGCTCACGCCCTTGATTCATGAAGAGTATCGGTGGAAAACGTTTAAGCAGGAATTACAGTCAAGTATTTATACTGTTGGATGTGGCAGCAGAGGCGGGTTCTCGGAGAGACACCCGTGGCAAATGGAGAGCCCCACTCTCCAGCAACCCCGTCCCCGGCCTTTCTGCTGCGCACGGCGGGGAAACAGGCCGATGCCCGTTCAGTCTTCACTTGAAAATAAATGTAATCGCGATGCTCAGGCCCGAGGCCAGGGAAGCAACCCCAGGGGGAGGGACGGGGGCCCTGCGCTGGGGGGAAGCAGGGTCTTGGGGGCAGGAGGGAACCTCTGGGGTCAGAGGTGAAGGGCAGGGCTGAGCCTGCCCAGTCAAAGGTGAATCTGCCGGGGTCAGAGGTGAAGGGCAGGAATGGACCAGCCTGGGTAAAAGGGCAAGAGACTCTCGGGTGCGCCAAGCCCTACGGGCCCTTCCCCAACCCACCCCCCCCCCACGCCCCGTGCTTGGAGGCTGTGCGGACCCTGATGGAGGGTGGGCCGTGGGCACCAGCACACGCCTCCCTCCTCCTTCCCGCTCCGGTGGCGCTCGGCCGTCCTGACCCCAGGACCACTGGGCGCCCGTCGGTCCGACGCCCATGCGCACCCCGAGGCCACAGCCCCAAGGAGACGCCCGCGCCCCGCACCACGGCTCAGGGGCTCAGGGCTCAGGGCTCAGGCCTCAGGGCTCAGGGCTCAGGGCTCAGGGCTCAGGGGCTCAGGGCTCAGGACTCAGGGGCTCAGGGCTCCGGGCTCAGGGCTCAGGAGCTCAGGGCTCAGGGCTCAGGGCTCAGGGGCTCAGGGCTCAGGGTGCAGGGCTCAGGGCTCAGGGCTCAGGGGCTCAGGGCTCAGGGCTCAGGGCTCAGGGCTCAGGGTGCAGGGCTCAGGGCTCAGGGCTCAGGGCTCAGGGCTCAGGGCTCAGGGCTCAGGGGTTCAGGGCTCAGGGGTTCAGGGCTCAGGCTCAGGGGCTCAGGCTCAGGGCTCAGGGGCTCAGGGCTCAGGGTGCAGGGCTCAGGGCTCAGGGCTCAGGGGCTCAGGGCTCAGGGGTTCACGGGGCTCAGGGCTCAGGGTGCAGGGCTCAGGGCTCAGGCTCAGGGCTCAGGGCTCAGGCTCAGGGCTCAGGGCTCAGGGCTCAGGGTGCAGGGCTCAGGGCTCAGGGCTCAGGGCTCAGGGCTCAGGGCTCAGGGGCTCAGGGCTCAGGGTGCAGGGCTCAGGGCTCAGGGCTCAGGGGCTCAGGGCTCAGGGCTCAGGGCTCAGGGGTTCAGGGCTCAGGCTCAGGGGCTCAGGCTCAGGGCTCAGGGGCTCAGGGCTCAGGGTGCAGGGCTCAGGGCTCAGGGCTCAGGGGCTCAGGGCTCAGGGGTTCACGGGGCTCAGGGCTCAGGGTGCAGGGCTCAGGGCTCAGGCTCAGGGCTCAGGGCTCAGGCTCAGGGCTCAGGGCTCAGGGCTCAGGGTGCAGGGCTCAGGGCTCAGGGCTCAGGGCTCAGGGCTCAGGGCTCAGGGGCTCAGGGCTCAGGGTGCAGGGCTCAGGGCTCAGGGCTCAGGGGCTCAGGGCTCAGGGCTCAGGGCTCAGGGTTCAGGGCTCAGGGCTCAGGGCTCAGGGCTCAGGGCTCAGGGCTCAGGGCTCAGGGCTCAGGGCTCAGGGGCTCAGGGCTCAGGGCTCAGGGCTCAGGGCTCAGGGCTCAGGGGTTCACGGGGCTCAGGGGCTCAGGGCTCACGGGCGCGCTCGGGCCCCGCGGAGGAGCCCCATCCCGGCGCAGCCCCCATCCCGGCGGGGACCGTCCGTCCGCGGGCCGAGTCGGAGCCGCTCCGCACGGGGCCGCCTGGCCGAGCTCCCCGCCGGTCTCCCCCGAGGCCGCCCGCTCCGCGCAGACCCACCTGCACGGGGGCCTCGTGCCTCATTGTTCTCGGTCCTCGCTCGCGGGGACGACGGCGCCGGCCGGGCACGCGCTCCGCTCCGCTCGGGGCCGCCGACCCGCCCGAGATCAGCACCGGCGCTGTCCCCGCTGCGGCGCATGCGCGGCCCGCCCGCCCGGCGCGCGCGCTCCTGGGAGTTGTAGTCCGAGCCCGGCCGTGTCCGGCGGGCCTGCGAGCCTGGAACCCAGGCCGGTCCATCCCTGCCCCTCCGGGCCATTCGGCGGCCAGACCGCCGCCCCCGGCCGCTCGGCCCGCTGCTTCTGCAGGGCCCGGGCTCAGCCCGGCCGCCGTCCTCTCCCGGGCGCAGCCCCGCCGCCCGCCCCCACCTCCCCTCGGAGCCCCGAGCGGGCGGCCCCCGGCAGGTTTCTGGTCCCGCGGAGTTCCCGGCGGGAAGAGACCGGTGCTGGAGACCCACAGAAACACCGGGGCCCACGCTCCGCCCTGCACCCGCCGCCCGAGCCCAGAAAGTTTATTCCGCAGACGAGGGGGCCGGTGTCATATTGTCACCCAAGACGCAGGGAGAGGACGACCGGCAGCGCGCACGAGAGCAAAGTGGGTGCCCGCACAATCGCGCGCGCACACACCCGCTCACAGACACGCAGTCACATTGACACACGCACGCACACGCTCACACGGACACACCTCACACTGACGCGCGTGCACACAGACACACGCGCGCTCGCGCACTGTCACATGCATGCACACAACGCTCGGGCGCGCACACGCGCACACACACACACACACACACACACACACGCGCGCACACACACACACGCACACACACTGGCCCGGAGGCGCCGTCCCGCGGACCCGGGCCTGGCTCACCTTCCCGCACAGCTCCATGGCGGCGCGGGCGCGGCGCTCCTCCCGGTCGGGCTCCGGCCCCGGAGGGAGCGCGGTCTCGGCGAGGCGCACACACACCCACCCACGCGCCGCACAAAGCGGGGAGGGAGGGTGGCGGAGGGAGGGTGACGGGGGGAGGGTGGCGGGGAGAGGGGACGAGGGCGCCCGGCCGGCGCGGACAGAGGCTCGCTCCCCGGGAGGCGCCGCCTGAGGACGAGCGAGCGGCTCCGGACCCGCCCGGGGCGCTCCGAGCGGCGGCCCCTCCCTCCCTCCCCGCGGGCGCGGCCGCCCACACAGCCGCCCACCAAGGGGCGCGCACCGCCGGAGCCGGAGCCGGAGCCGGAGCCGGAGCCGGAGCCGGAGCCGGAGCCGGAGCCGGAGCCGGAGGGCAGCCCGGTCCTTGGTCACCTGCGGCCACTCCTCCGCTCACAGGGCTCCCTCCAAGCAGCCCCCCTCCCTCTGGGTGGGCCAACACGTGTGGCCGCCCATGTTCCCGCACCGCCCGCAGGCAGGCCTGTCCCCTCCGGTCCTGACGCCGAGGCCCGAGGGGGTTGTACTGGAGGCGGTGGAAGGAATGACCCTGATGCGGCCCTTAATCTGGGTGAACAGTGCCCGGGGACACCAGGAGTTCTGTCACAGAAGAAGGGAAGAGTGTGGGAGGCAGCGTCGTCCCACCCCAGGCACAGGGGGACTCCGGGGAAGCTTTTCCCCTTTGCCGTGTGCCTGAGATGGAAAGCCTGCGTCACATTCACCTTCACCGTCCCCGTGGATCTGTGACTGAACCGAGGAATTGCCCAAATGTCAGAACACTCCAGCTCTTGTAGAGAAAACGGGGAGAGAGCTTTGGGAGCCTTCTCCACTTTCAGAGGAATCTGGGGTTAGTTTATGGGAAAAAGTTTTTAAAGGAAAAATGTAGTCAATAGAACGAAGAGGGGCCACCATGAATGTCAGTCTGCAACGTGGGCCTCGGTATTGGCCTGGAGCAGACTCAGGTCCTGAGGTCACACCTCAGAGGCGTGGCTGAGAGACTCTTCAGTCTGTCTTTGCTTTCCATTTTCTCCTCTTTGTCCCACATCATTGTTCATTGCAAACTGGCTTTTTGCTACTCCATGTTTATTGAACATTTACTAATACTCACTTATTATTGTATTTATCTAGCTTTTCTACATCTGTTGCAAGCCTGTGTCTGTGTCAGCTCTGTTAAACAGTGAATTCTATCAAGTAGGGCCAAGTGGGAATAATCTGGCTAACACGGAGCCAAGAACAAAGACCGTTAACTTAGTATTAATTAGTGGTAATGCGGCTGGTTAAGTAAAACACAGAAACAGATGCTTTGTTTCCATCACTGTTGCCACCACTCTGTTGGGATTTATACTGAGATGTAAATGCCTGGGACTCGGTGGGCAGGGCCTCACTGACGCCCTCGGGCAGGCCCTGGCGCACCCACAGAGCCCGACAGCAGGTGTCTACCCTAGATGCCACCAAGGCCATTTCCGGTCACGCGCCCTCTCTGACTCTGCCCCGGCTTTGGTTCCAACTCTGTGCTCCCTTGAATTAAAAATGCTATTGATTGTGTCATGTTCCCTTTGGAAGAAATCAAACATCCCACATTGATTTATTCTTAATTAAAAGGAAAAAACCATGTTAACTCATGCCTGCTTGTGATGTTTCCAACCCACACATAATCAATATAAAAGGTGTTTTTTAAAATAAATACCTGCACCCCAATTTTCTTTTTATAATACAAATATGAGTCTATTAATGATAGCTACCTTTCCTCCATCTCTTTTTGTGGGAGGCATTTTGTATGTGCTATTCCATATAATCCATGATAACATTTCAGGGTCATGTCATCAACCTTATTTCACAAAGAAGAAAACTGACAGATAGGGTGAGTATCCACTCTAAAGTCAATAAAAATATATTTTTAAAAAGGAGTTAGGTCCCAGGAAAGTGAAAAGAGCTGCCTAAGCCACACATTTCGCCTGATGCTATGGGGCTCTGACACGCCCTAGTGAAGACTGTTCTGAAAGCATAATCGTTAATGTAATCAACTCTGTGTGTAAAATTATTCCCATGGAGGTTTTTTTGTTTTGTTTTGTTTTGTTTTTTTGGGTTTTTTTTAGGTTTACATATTGTAGTTAGAATGGAGAGTCTAAAGGGACTCTGTCTTCATCCTCAAGGGGGCTCCAGACTGGTTCGGGAGGCAGACCCAGAAACAGGTAAGAGCAACCCGACACCGTGGGCAAGGAGGCAGGAGCAGGCCCGCAGCCCACTCTCAGCTATGTTCCCGGGGTTCATCCGAGAGCCACTGGTCAGGGCAGGGCTGGGCAGGTCTCCGGAGAGTAGCTGGTGCCTCCAGATGACACAGGCCCCAACTCCAAATGTGGAGTAAGAGGCAGACTCAGAGGCCTTCAAAGGAGCTGAAAGGTAATTTAATTCTTCTGAGTTTGCAGATTAAAAAAAATACCAAGGCTCAAAGACCAATAAGGACTCAGCCAGCATCACACGAGTAACACTAACATGCCATTCACATGCATCAAGACCAAAGTTCTGCCGAAACCGGTTTGGCTCAGTGGATAGAACGTCGACCTGCAGACTGAAGGGTCCCAGGTTCAATTCTGGTCAAGGGCATGTACCTTGGTTTCGGGCATGTCCCCAGTAGGGGGTGTGCAGGAGGCAGCTGATCGATGATTCTCTCTCATCGATGTTTTTAACTCTCTGTCCCTCTCTCTTCCTCTCTGTAAAAAATCAATAATATATATATATATATATTTTTTAAAGACTGAAGTTCTTTGTAACTATACAGTTCAACTATCACCCCTTGCTGTCTTATAACTCAACCAAATTTTTCCCCCAAACCCTGCAATGACCACACATAAAATCAGAAGGCAAAAGCCTCTTTCCAAAAGAGAAGGGTCTGAGGGTGACCTTGTCTGCTAAAAAAAAATGACTGTGCATGTATTATTTGGATAAAGCAGGTGTTTCAAAAAAAAAATACTGTAATTCAGTTTATTTTCCCTGCCCAATGTCCTAGCTATATTTTAAGTCTAGACAATCTGGAAGTTAAGAGATACAGAAATAGATGGAGCAGAACTGCATGTGGTTAGTAGAGGTTATTTCAGAAAATATCAGAAAACATATCCCCAGGCAGGAAGATTTGTGTAGAAAGAAGGGCAGCAAGAGAGAGATGCAGGGAGCCATCTGGAACACAGAAGACAGGGCGTTGCCCTGGTTGCTCTGTGGCTGCTCGTGCATTCAGACCCTGTTACTGAACACCGACTCTGCAGCTGCACCTACTGGTCACAGTTACATATTTAGGTGTGTGCCAGGCTGTGGGGCAGCTCAGGGCAGCTCAGGAGGGATTTGTGCCTTGTGCTATGATTGCACAGAACGAAGTCACCACCAGGTGCCTGAGGTCACAGGTGCCTCTGCTTCTGCTTTGCTCCGGTTTCTGGTCTCCTCCCCCACGGCAGCTGCCAGGCTGAGAGGAGGCAGTGGCCAGGCCAAGCGAGAAAGTGGCAGCTGCCACTGAGATCAGGTTCAGGGAAGAGAAAGGGGAATAAGTGACTAGGAAATGAGCCATCCTGTTACCAAAGGAAACAGACAAATGGGAGAGAGGGGGTGGAATTAACGATTAGAAAGGACTCACTCTGCCAGCGTTTCCCTGGAAGTGTCAGTTGAGCCTTCGAGGGCAGGGGTCTCAGGCCCGTGGTGAAGTAAGTGGCAGCTGCTCCTGCTCTCCCGTGGCTGTCCTGCTGGCGGATTGGAAACAGGTGGAAATTGTGTGAGCGTCATACTCTTACATCATAACTAGCAGCAGCCCCTTGTGATGAAAACTCTTGCTTCCATACCACATACATCATAGAAAAAGCAGCCTCGAGATGCATAAAAATGCAGATTCCTCTGCTCCATTCCAAAGGGTTTGGGTTGCAGAGTACAATAACAGAAGTGAAGAACGCATTATAGAGAATCAACAATAGAGTAGAGAGAGAAACAGAGGATCAAACCAGCAATTTGGAAGATAAGAAAGCAGAAAGCACCCAATCAGAATAGTAAAAAAAAAAAAAAAAAAGAATTTTAGAAAATGAGGATAGTGTAAGGAGCCCTTGGGGCAACTTCAAACACCAACATTTGCATCAGGAGGGTGCCAGAAGGAGATGAGAGGGAGCAATATATTGAAAATCTGTTTGAAAAAGTGACAGAAAACTTCTCTTACCTGGTGAAGGAAATAGACATATAAGTCCAAGAAGCACAGAGAGTCTCAAACAAGAGGAACCCAAAGAGGCCCACACCACGACAATTCATAATTAAAATGTGAAAGGTTACAGACAAAGAAAATCTTAAAAGCAGCAAGAGAAAAGCATTTAGTTACCTACTAGGGAGCGCCCATATGATTGTCAGCTGATTTCTCAACAGAAACTTTGCCGGCAAGAAGAGAGTGACAAGAAATATTCAAAGTGATGAACAGCAAGGTCCTACAATGAAGATTACTCTACCCAGCAATGCTCCCATTTAGAAGTGAAGGTCAGATAAAGAGCTTCACAGACAAGGAAGAAATGCTAAAAGAGTTAATCACAGGAAATGTTAAAGGGTCTTCTTTAACAAGAAGAAAAAGATTCAAACTATGAATAATAAAATGTCAGTAAGTACATACCTATCATCCATATGTTCATTACAGTATTATTTATAATAGTCAGGATATGGAAGCAACCTGAGTGTCCATCAACAGATGAATGGATACAGAAGTGGTATAGGTACACAACGGAAATGATGGCCATAATGAAGGAAATCTTGCATCTGCAACAACATGGATGAACCTAGATGGTATCACACTGACTGAAATAGACAGAGCAGACAAACGCCATGTGGCTTCACTTAAATGTGGAATCTAGGAAACAAGATAAATGATCAAGCAGAACAGAAACAGACGCAAAAAACAAAAACAACCCCCCACCCCCCAAAACACACAGACTGGTGGTTTCCAGAAGAGAGGGGGTTGGGGAACTGAGTGAAAAGGTGAAGGGACTGAGAAGTACAGATTGGTGGTTGCAAAACAGTCACAACGATGTTAAGTACAGCAGAGGGAATACAGTCAATAATGTTGTAATAGCTACATATGGGTCAGGTGGATACTGGACTTATGGGGTGATCACTTCATAAGTTATGTAAACATCTAATCATTAGGCTGTACACCTGAAACTAATAAACTAATATAATCTAGTACATCAACTATAATTCAAAAATAAAAAATATATATTAAAAAAGAAAACCCTCCTCCCCCACTCCCCTCTTACACACACACACACACACACACACACACACACACACAATAGATAAAACAGTGGAATGGATGGCGGGCAATTGTTTTCACTTTGTTTTTTGTTTGTAATTTGAAAATATGTCAAGTCAGTTGTGACGATGCTGATCGTAAGTTCTGATTGGTAGTTATGAGATTGCTGGCAATTCCAAAAGAAATTATTATATAATAAATGAAGTTTATTTTGAGAAAAATACTTGAAAGCACAGTCTCTGAAGAAGGAAACCATGAGCCGTCCTTTCTGCAGAAAAGCCCAACACAACGCAGGCACCGTCATGAGGCAGGTGGCACGGAGGCTGAGTCTGTGCACCGCAGGCTGGCACCACCGTAACGTGTGAGATTCCGCATGTCATCTCATCCCATTTTCACATTTTTAAGTCTTTCCGCTGAGGGTTCTCTGGCTCAGAGACCTATTAGCAAGGCCACATGCTAATACTCATCACAGCTGACAAGTGTAGGTCAGCTATAGGTTTCAGCCTTTATGTTCTCCGAAGAATTACACACCTAAAAATGCTTGTTGGTGCCCCAGACCTGTGTAGAAGGAAAGCTCTATGAATTTCCCTCAACCAGTATTTTTATGTTTCTTTCTAATTATTTTTAATAGCGGTTTACAAAACCTTCAAAGCAATTTGAGATTTCACCTTTCAGCAAATGAGCTGAAGCACAAACGGCAATGTTCAGTAAGAAGGGCTGCTCTGCAGAAACACGGTCATTAATTCCCATTTTCTCCCCGGTAAACTCTGCTAGGCACTTAGTCCATTAGGGACCCAGGGTAGCAGCGTGCCCAACTCAGTAAGTCAGGTTCAAGATCTTCTCTGCAAGCTTTAATATCACTGTTTTTCTTTCCTTCATAGCAATTATTTATGTTTCTAATTATGCTTTTATTGGTGTGGGGTTTTTCTGTTTTTAATCTAGATTGTAGGCATTATATGTTTTTATTCACCATTGAGTCCTGGGTCTTTAAGTAATAGGTCCTCAATAAGTATCTGTTGAATAAAAGGGGGTATTTCTCTATCTATATATATAAAAGTGTCCCACCAACTGGTTGCTATGACATGCAATGACCACCAGGGGCAGACGCTCAATGCAGGAGCAATGGTATCACGCACTGGCCATTTACAAAGAAACAGCACCATGGACCTGGCGCCCACAAAGCAACACTTGGCTTCCCCCAATGGGACACAGGCCTCACCACCACCACAGAGCAACAGCTCACAAATTACAGCCAACGCTGCCGAGACCCCGTGGCACAAAATGTGGCCCCCAGCCCAGCCCAGTCCAGCCTGGAAACGGTCACTGTGAGCGCTGGGTAATGATGTCACGTAGTAACACCTGGCTTCCTCTTCCGAGTGACTAGCTGCCTTGCAGTTTCTTCAGCCCAGGAACGTGATTTTATAGCCAGGTGCAAACATTTCACACTTAAACAAATGTTTGAAGGTTTTCCTGTGTCTCGTCTCATTTGATCCTCACAGAAATCCTGGAGTAGATAGATAGAAGACTCAGTGGAATCCTATTTTTTTTTTCATTAGCCAGAAAATGAAGATTTAGAAAGTGTAGAAACTTGACCCAACTGAAAAGAAGAGATGGTGAACCTTGAAAATGACTTCAGGTTTTCTCACTGACCAGAATATAGTCAAACACTGCTGCAGTTAAATATTTTACCCTTTGTTCTCCCTGTGTGATCTACACTAATAATCTACTTCATGTTGATATTTACTGCTGTGTTGCTGACAATTACCTGAAAGCGAAGTTGGTGTGCTTCACTGGGCTGGAAAAGTTTAGCCTCATCAGAAAGCAGGTCTAATTAAGCAAGTTTATTCTATGTATATAAAAGGCAAAGTTGACTCTTGCATGTGTGATACACATAAAGCTCTCACTGGTGCCAGTTGCATGCGTGTGTTTCAATCTGTCACTGTTGATCATGAATGTGGTTGACACTCTATTATAGAGGAAGCAAATAGCAATATTAAAATACTTATAATTAATTTCCTTTCAATGTGCAAAAATTCATGCACTATGCCACTAGTGTATGTATAAATAGTTAGATAGATAGACAAGGGAGGAAGGCAGGAAATGGGTCGGTCATTTTGGACTGCTAGGATTGAAGAGGGCTTCAGACGTGACCTGGGATTTAACCTGGGCTTTGGAAAGGAGGCAAGAGTAGGACCTCAGCCCACATGTTGAAATACACAGCCTTTATTACAGATTTCATTTTTTCTGTTAAGTGCATTCAAGGAGATGCATTCTAAATTGGGCCTCCCAGCTTTCCTCTTCAACACCTGTGGGTAAAGGAGGCACTGCTATGTTAAGCAACGGAGCTAATGAAAAGAGGAAATGAAAACCATTCTTAAATGAATAGAGTCCCACTTCCTCTCCAGCTTCCTTTAATATGATGTATCCTCGTACAAAAATATTTCACTAGAAAGGACTTTTTACTAAAAGGGAAAATTAAGCCGAATTCACCTCCCCCACAGACCTGCAGGATGCATGAGAAATAGTGGGAAAGGGTGACTTAGAGCTGAGAAATAGTTTGCTGCTTTGCAGAACGTCTGGAAATGTAATGCGAGTCAGGCAGTGTTTCCCCCGCTCAACCCAAGAACCCAGGCCTTTGGCGCCCTAATTCAAGACTGTAGGTTCCCTGCCTCGCCTTGCAGATGGCCGAGTTTTCAACGTCTTACAAAACTCTCTCTTTTGATGACGACTAAGGGGGTTATAGGACCCCAACAAGGCTTCCTCTTTGTGCATGTCTCTATCCTCCTTTTTCTAAGTTCTCTCCCCGTGCTCTTTTCCTCCCCTCTTCCAAATGTTTGCTCTGAGGTTTAATTGGCTGATTTAGAAAATGAAAAAGTAATTATCCCTTTGCATTTGCTTTTATATCTTTTGGTTTCAGAAGGAGATTCTCCCTTCATGGCATGCCAGGTCTCTCCTTGCTCGGGACGTCCCAATAGTCTCCTTGATCCTCCCCAGGACAGACGGACCTGGCTCCAAGGCCGTCCCTGCAGCCCAGAGCAGATGTCTGCATGCACCACCTTGACGAGTTTCCCAGCTCCTGATTTGAGATTTTAAAAACCCTTTGCTAACAGGTCAAACCTCATTCATTGCATTCCTCCTCCTGGGCTCTGAGCAGCACATTGCTGTCTGTCTGGTACACAGGGCGCTGGGCAGGTGGTCTCAGGTACCAGCGGAGGGCTAGGCAGCTTCCGGGCGCCTGGGAATCATGGCAGCCCCGCTAGCCCTTGCCTCCGTCACCAGCAGGGACTTAGGATCCAAGAGGGGATGGATCGCCCAGCTTCCACGATTTGCAGCCTTAACTATTCAGGAAAGACAATCTGTCCTTAAAAAAGGGAAATACCACAGGACCAGGGAGCATTGGTTTCCATGGCAACGGCATGGGTCAATGGCACAGTCACACCTTCCGCAGCCTTGATTGCATCTGTAACTACCACCTCCTGCACTTCCTTTCGTGTGAGCCTCTCTCCTTCGCTCAGTTCCCATCTCTGCCGGGAGAATCTCAAACTGCGAAACTACAGGAGCCGAATTTAAAGTAAAAGCTGCAGAAGCCTTAGTAAGACTCCGCAGCCGGGCCTGCATGACTCAGTGGGTGAGCATCAACCTATGAACCAAGAGCTCAGGGTTCAATTCCAGGTCAGGGCCACGTGCCGGGATTGCAGGCTCGGTCCCCAGTAGGGGCGTGTAGGAGGCAGCCCAGTAATGATTTTCTCTCATCATTGGTGCTTCTCTCTCTCCCTCTCCCTCCCTCACTGAAATCAATAAAATATATATAATTTTAGACACCACAGAGCTCTGCTTATTTGGAAACTCAGACAGTGCTCGCTGAAATCCGGGTCTGTATCCTGAACCTCATCACCTTTCTTCCCACCCTCTGCCCCAGCTTGGAAATTTGTGGCTTGCAACACCCAATGGCTTTGGAAAAGTCCGTGTCATTCTGCCTTCCTAGGTGTGTGCCTCGTGGACACCAGCTTTGTCAGGGCGAAGCCCCACCCTCCGTGGTGGCAGACGCCCTGTGCCAGGGCCTTTGCTCACGGGACTCCTGCCTCTTGCTTTTCTCTTCCTCACTCTACAGGTACGTGGTGTGTATCTCCTTCAGGTTCTTGAACACACCCCGTGCTCTGGGCCCCACACAGCTGTCCCTCTTTCTGGAACATTGTTCCCTCAGCCTCTGCCTGTCTGGCAGGCGTCTTGTGGCAGGAGAGCTAAATGGGATGAGCTCACTAGCTGGGCGTCTGGAGAAGAACGTCCTGTCGCCAGGCTGCCGTGTCCCCAGGTTCAGGCAGGGGGGAGGCCGGGCAGGAAGGTCAGGGGCCATACACTCCCTGACTGGGCACAGGGTCAGGTATTTACTAGCAGCCCGCGGGTGTCTGCATTCAACCAGCGCGTACACGCAAACCACTCCGCTCTTCTTACCTCGCTAGCAGTTATGGGGGGCGGAGAGAACAATGGAGGCTGTATTCCGTTTCTCTTTTCAGCACATGCTCCATGCTTGTCCTCTCCCGTTTCCTATTCTCTTTGTCCTCCTCTGGTTTTCACCCCCTTGTCACGTCTCCTCCCTCTTCCTCCCGCACCCCTTCAATTTCTGTCTCCTATCTGCATCCTTTAGTACATTTCTCTGCCTTCTTAAAGACCCAAGAGTCAAGCTGTCCCTGCAAGATAAAGAAAGTCTGTCCACATCTATTGAGAATAGCCGTTTGGATTTATGTTGTGTTACTAGCAAAATGACCACATTACCACGATTATGAGGAAGGATGTCGGGGGCGGGAGAGGAGAGAGCGCGTGTGGCTTGCCGTGAAAAGCGCGGGCTTATCTGGCCTGTGACACAGATCTGGGCTCTGGGACCACGGCCAACAGCGGCAACGGCACCTGCTCTCAGCCTGTGACCTGAAACACCCCCCTCTGCCTTACGCTCCGTGCCGAGGTGGCGGCCCGCACCGCCCTAGCCTGGGCTCTGCCTCAACCACAGAACCCTTGCACGACAGCCTCCCTTACTGCTCAGACCAGACACTCCCAGGGCTTCTCCTGGGCCTGCCTCTCCCGTCACCACCGCCCCCGCCCCCAGACACACACCGGGACTCGGGCTGCTGCCCGCCGGAATCCCTGTCCTCCCAGCCCCTCCTGCCCCTCCCGCACGGGCACTGGTGGCCGTGGACAGGCTGAACGTCACAGGCGCTGCGGAGGCACGGCGAGTGGTTCCTCTAGCACAGTGTTTCCCGAACTCCTCTCATGATGAGAACCACCTGGCGGAGTTGTTAAAACACAGATTCCTGAATCCCAACTAAGAAGTGCTAAACTAGAATTTTGGGGAACATATAGGTAAAATTGTATACTTTTTAACTAAGCTTAGAGTGCTTCTTAGTTGGGATTCAGGAATCTGCGTTTTAACAACTCCACCAGGTGGTTCTCATCATGAGAGAAGTTCGGGAAACACTGCTCTAGCAGAAGGCATCCTCCTGGGCCATGCCCCGTCCAGGAGTGGGCGAAAGGAGCCATTTCTAACCCGATTTTCATCACGAATTTCCACCTGGCCCCTTGCCAGTCATTGCTCAGCCGTGTCTCCGTTCAAAGCGTAAATGTCATCACATCCCTGCTGTGCTGGCCTCTGAGCCACACACCAGCCCTGCAAGCAGCTGCGTCTTCAGGTCCTCCTGCACCCCCACCCAGTGTCACCCCCACCGGCGCCCCCACAGGCCCCCACTGCACTCCAGCCACACTGTGTCTTAGGTCCCCAGAGCACCCCAGTCTTTCATGCTTCTGATCCTCTCCCCAAGCGGGCCCCATCCTGCCCATCACATTTACACGAATAACTCGTTTCTTCCTTGTCTCAGCTCAAGTCTGTGCTCAGAAAAGCCTCCTTTGACCTTCTTAAACCCAAACTTCTTCCTGTCCCAACTCCATGTTCTCAAAGGCAGAACACATTTTTTTTTCTTTAAAGCACCTGCTATACATTTTCCTTGTACCATTTGGGGTCCACTTGGCGGGGGAAACAACGTATCAGGTCATTTTAATGGGGAGAATCAAATACAGAAAATTGGCCAGAAAGGAACTAAGGGCTGGAAGAGTCAGGAATTAAACACGGGGCGGGTGGAGCAGAGGGCTGGGACCACAGGACCAGAAGGGGCGCCAGCGGGGCTGGATCAGACCTGGGAGGGCCCCGGAGAGTGGCTCTCCGCCCAGGGGTGGGAGGGTGCTGCCTGGCAGGTGCTGGCATTGCTGACACCCAGGGGAGGAACTGGCGGCGGGAGGGCTGGAACAGCATCCGCAACCGGCCCTGATGCTGGGTTGGTCACAGGATGGCAGGACCAGGAACAGCCCACCTAGTCAGAACGCGATTCCCCACGCCTCCCTCCGCCCACCTCGTCAGAACGCGATTCGGTCCCTCGGGAACAGCGCCTGCGGCACAGCCCAGCCCGGCGGGGTAGAGATGAGGGCTCAGCTCACTCGCCAGCACAGCTTCTGTTGGTTTTTATTGCATTTTCTTTCCGGGACCCAGGCCTCCCCGCCCCTCACCCCCCTCATGGCCCAGCTCAGTGAGAAGCAGACAGAGGCACTCAGTACATACTCCTTGGACAGACACATTCAATTAAAAAAAAACAAAAAAAAACTGCTTAGCAAAATGTGCAATTCGTTCTTGTCCCCTGAGCAGGAATGAGCGCCTTGGACGTGATCCAGACCCTGGCGGACTCTGAGCGTGGGCACTTCGCATTGGTGAGGAGTTCAAGGCGTTCTCCTGGGACATCGCACCGAGGACGTGCCAAGCACACTCGTGTGTGTAAACGCTCAGAGTGAGAGGCAGCAGCAGCCGGAGGTCAGGACAGGAGGAGGACCATGTCCTGGGCTGGCAGGCCCTGCAGAGCTCTGACCAGAGGCAGGTGAGCGCTACCAGGACAGGGGCCTTTCAGGTGGTTGTGAAGAAGTCACGGGGAAGAAATGGAAACCGGCTGTGGGTGCCGGGAATGCCGCAGTCAGAAGGCATCAGGTCTTCCGCAAAGGCTACAGGCAATGGGGCCACGTGGCCCTAGAAGGTGTTTGGGGGAGAAATCAGCAGCATCCTGGGGAACTGTGGGTGCCCAGCAGGCAGGGCAGAGGGCGCAGGCACGAGGGGGAGCTGAGGGGCCCAGTGGCAGTGGCTCGCCCGGCCCGGTCGGTGACGCGGCGGTCAGTAGGCGTCGGGGAGGATGTAGATGTCCTCGTCCTCGTCCTGCGGGCCGGCGGGCGCGCCGGGCGCGTGGAAGTTGTAATAGTCGCCCGCGGGCTGGTTGCCGTAGACGTGCTCCTCGCCGGGGCCGCGGCCCGCGTTCTCGTAGAGCCCGGCGGGCAGGTTCTCGTAGGGGTCCTGCGGCTCCGCCCCGGCCCCGGCCCCGGCCCCGGGGAGGGGCGCGGGGGCCTCGGCGCCCGCGGAGAGCGTCCTGGAGCGGCGCCGCCAGCGCCCGGGCCGCAGGAGGCCGGGCAGCGCGAGGGCGGGCCGGGCGCGGCTCCTCCAGCGCCAGGCGCACGCGGCCCCGCCGGCCGCCGCCAGCAGCAGCAGCAGCGACAGCCCCGCGGCCAGCGCGCCGCCGCCCGCGCAGCCCTGCAGCATCGCGGCGTTCGGGGGACGAGGAGGCCCCGGAGGAACTCACAGGTGCAGCCCGCGGCGAGGACGCGGAGGGTGTGGTCCTGGTCCTGGTTCTGGTCCTGGTTCTGGTCCCGGTCCTGGTCGGAGGCCGCCGCGGGGAGCTCCTCCGGGCATCGCCCCTCAGGCCCAGCGCACGGGCCGGGCAGGCGGGCGAGGCGGAGGCGCGGCCAGGAGCCGCCCTGAGGCTGAGGCTCTCACCTCCGGCCCGTCCCGCAGCAGCTGCCCCGCGTCGGGCCCCGGGCCCACGGTCCCTCCGGGCTGCGCGGCGAGGCGGGCGGCCGGCCGGGCAGCAGCAGCAGCAGCAGAGGAGACCAGGAGAGGACGGAGGGCGGCCTGCCACCGGGGCCTGCGGAGAGGGAAGCGCACAGGGCGCGCGGTGTCACCCCAGGACAGCCCCGTGCCCACCCGCACCCGCCTCCGTGCGCCCCCGCCCGCCCCACGGGGCCTCCGGGCCCACCGGCGGCATCTCCACGGGAGGAAGACGCCTCCCGCCGCCCGCACCCGAGCCGCCGGGAGGAGGCTGCGTCCCACCCGGCCGACGGGGCGGTCCGGCCTGGGCGTCTTTCTAGGCCAGAGAACAGAAGCCTGGCGCAGAGCAGGCATCAGCGATCCCGAAGGAAAGAGGAGCACTGGCTCCAACCCCGCACCCGCCTGCTTACACTGCCCGTGGGAACTCAGGATGCGGTCCTCAGGATGCGGTCCTCAGGATGCGGTCCTCAGGATGCGGTCCTCGGGCCGCCCAAAGGCCGCCGGCTCAAGGCAGCACCCAGGCTGTGGCTCCATCCCCAGCAGGGGGCGTGCAGGGGGCAGCCAAGGGTTGTTTGGTCTCCCGTCAATGCATCTCTTTCTCTCCCTTCTTCTAGCTAAGCATCAATTTAAAAAAAACACCTTTAAAAATATACCTCAAGATATGTCTTCTGCAGGAGGGAACAGTTTATGCTTAAGAGAAGATAAATGTGACATCAGACAAAATATTGCTGAAAGCCTTCCTAGCACCATTCTCAAATTTTCCAGTCAACAACTTCCATTCCATTAAAACGATGTGAGAGTGTTTTCTTCAATGTTTTAAAATTGCAAAGAGAAACAGGAAGGACTGTACTGATGCTCTAGTTTGATTTTATCAACAAAATATTGCAGTGTTTTCCCAATCGCACAGAGGAATGGTTACACCCAGTAGCTGTTTTTGGTCTTACTGTTGTAATTGACATATACTGGATATCTGTGGAAGCTGTGTCTCATGGTCTGACAGGTGTGTATGTTTCGAAGTGACTGCTACATTAAGTTCAGTTAACAGGCATGCCTCCCACAGTTACAATTTCTTTCTTGTGGTGAGAAATTTTAAGATCTGTTCTCTTAGCTACTTTCAAATATGCAATATTGCTAACAATACAGTCACCCAATATCGTTCATTGTGCTTGTGAAAGGATTATTGTCTTTAATTAATTAATCTTCAGTTCAGAGTTTGCTTTGCTCACCTTCTAACACCTTCCCCTGGATTACTATCTCCTTCAACCCTGTGGCTGTAATCTCCACATTACAAATGAGAAAAGACAACTAAAGCTGGTAAGCCACTTCTTTAACAACCAAGAAGCTACTGAATCAAGATTCAAGTAAAACTTCCCCCAAATATTATTCTCACCCAGATTCCTGCACACACGCAGCTGTCGCTGTGGGTCGAGGGCTGGGAGCTGATCTAAGTCACCTCTGAGACCAGCACGGCTAGTTGGTTAATGAAGGAGCAGCCTGCCTTAGTAACAAATAACCGTAAACAGGGAAAAGGACGCCCATAGCATGGGCCTGGATTTCTGTGACTAGTCCAGTTCAATAGCGACCTTGTCCAAGCTACCCTGGTCACCATACACCAGGCGGACACACACTGGATGTGAACGTGTCTGCTACAGCCTCAGGGACGATAACCCCGCCGAGACACGACTGAGTCTCTGGCACTTTTGTGAGTCCCCTCCTCCACACGCCGGACTCCGAGGACAACGGTTTGGCGTGTCCCTTCTGACACAGAGGAGAGCTATCACACTTGTCTGTGTTGCAGCACACATACGTACTCCAGCAATTGTTGGCTCACATGTGAGCTGAATTTTAAGCCCTCGGTGAAAAGCATCAGCTCTTAGAAGGCGGCAGGCGGGCACCCACCGGGGAGTCACCGCTCAGCTCCAGGAGGAGCTGTGTTTGACCTCCTTGCTGCTCTGAGCAGAGTGGATGCTGCAGGACACCCCAGCGCTGCAACTGCTCGTCAGAGACATGTCATTAGACAAAGAGGGGGCTTTCTGCAGGAAAATAAATGCACCCTTTCTTTTCTTCAAAGTAAGTTAACGGGAAAACCCACAATACACACACTAGGACCTGGTAGAATGAAAACACGGTAAACAAAAGCCTTTCAAATAGTCTCACCCTAAGTAAGCTTCTCTTTGCTCAATCTGGAAGAAAACTTTTTAGTTTTTGTTTTTTTTGAAAATAGTTCCAACAGGTTACCCAACGATTCTTCATTTGTCTTAAAATCACAACTTGTTGGTAAACTTGTGGATTTTCAAAGTCAGACCCTGCCCTTCTGTTTGGAAACAATGCACAGCCAAGCAAAGTGAGCAGATGCCCCTGCCCAGAGCCAGCAGCACACCCAGCCGCCCGGCCACCCCGCAAGCTCGATGCTGCAGAAGCCGTCCGCGACGAAGCGAGCCGGTCTCCTCAGCGGCACCGGTTCCTGCTTACCTCCTGGCACGCCGGCCCTCCACTGCTCCCCGGCCGGCCGTTTAAACCCGCTCTGGTGGCGCCGTTCCTCTTTTCTCTTGGCCAGCACTTCCTCCTCCCCCTCCTCTCGATGATTTCATGCTTGCAGAGCTTCCTGGCTCGGGGAAGTTCCTGTGAGATGCCCAGGTGTCCGGTCAGGGAAGCCCAGCCTGCATCTTCATCACGACATCGTTCTCCGCTTCATCAAAAACGATGCAAAGCACCCTGGTCTTGTTCAAGCAGTGCTTGCAGTTTTCACGTTACACTCCATCCACTGCATTTCTTTAGATTTTTAAAAAGAAATTTTTTAAATGAAGAGGTCTTGGCATTTACTTGTTTCCTCCCCGATGGCTGGGACAGATCTCACCATGCACAGTATGTCCTGGTGCCCAGGTGGGTCACACTGTGTCCCGGTGCCCAGGTGGGTCACACTGTGTCCCTGTGCCCAGGTGGGTCACACTGTGTCCTGGTGCCCAGGTGGGTCACACTGTGTCCTGGTGCCCAGGTGGGTCACACTGCGTTGGTGCCCAGGTCCCTCACACTGCGTCCCTGTGCCCAGGTGGGTCACACTGTGTCCTGGTGCCCAGGTGGGTCACACTGTGTTGGTGCCCAGGTGGGTCACACTGCGTCCCGGTGCCCAGGTGGGTCACACTGTGTCCCGGTGCCCAGGTGGGTCACACTGAGTTGGTGCCCAGGTGGGTCACACTGTGTCCTGGTGCCCAGGTGGGTCACACTGCGTTGGTGCCCAGGTCCCTCACACTGCATCCTGGTGCCCAGGTGGGTCACACTGCGTCCTGGTGCCCAGGTGGGTCACACTGAGTTGGTGCCCAGGTGGGTCACACTGTGTCCCTGTGCCCAGGTGGGTCACACTGTGTCCCGGTGCCCAGGTGGGTCACACTGCGTTGGTGCCCAGGTGGGTCACACTGTGTCCCGGTGCCCAGGTGGGTCACACTGTGTCCTGGTGCCCAGGTGGGTCACACTGTGTCCCAGTGCCCAGGTGGGTCACACTGCGTCCTGGTGCCCAGGTGGGTCACACTGCGTCCCGGTGCCCAGGTGGGTCACACTGCGTCCCGGTGCCCAGGTGGGTCACTCTGCGTCCCGGTGCCCAGGTGGGTCACACTGTGTCCCGGTGCCCAGGTGGGTCACACTGCGTCCCGGTGCCCAGGTGGGTCACACTGTGTCCTGGTGCCCAGGTGGGTCACACTGCGTTGGTGCCCAGGCCCCTCACACTGTATCTGTAGCGTCTGTAAGACCGGCTCCCGGAGCACTAAGTGGGAAGTGGTGAGGTGGGCGGAGGGGAGCATAGACATGGGGTTCTGCCTGTCATGCGTTGGTGACTCCCCGGCTGCAGGGAGAGCAAAGGGGTCGGAAGACAGACTTTCTGAAGGGCAAGCGGGCTCAGCAAGAGGAAGGCAGGCCTGACCACTCAGACGCAGGAGCGGAGGGCTAGAGCACACCACGTGTGGCTGTGGGAGCAGAGGCACCGTAGGGCGTCCCGCAGAGCACGGCTGGCTGGGTGCCGCAGGGGGTCTGGCAGGTCCTGGGGGCCTGCACTCAGCCCTCCCTCACACGGCACACAGTCTGCACTCAGCCCTCCCTCCCTCACACGGCACACACTCTGCATGAGACGTCACAGACACAGGTTCATGTAGAATCACACACGCTCCTCTGCCAGTCAGGATGGCGGCACGCGCACCCAGGTTCCCTTTAAAACTGGGCGCGTCACCCAGCCCTTCCGCTCCAGATTTCCTGCAGATAAACCGGGTGCAGGGGTCCTGCCGGCCCCTCGCTCCTGATAGGAACTTCTTTTTTTTCTTTTTTCTTTTTTTTAGCAGGCTTAAATCATCACTTTATTTTTCTTGTATAAAATTATGTGGTGGCCACAGCTGGAGCCTGGGTCCTCTGCACAGAAACTCTGGTGTGAGTCTTCACAAGATGGCCAGTGAATTCCTGATAGGGAGACTTGGTGAACACAGTCTCTTTCCAGAGACCCGGGGTGAGAGAGCTGTAGGTCTTAGAGATGGCATCAAAGGCGCCTTGGCGAAGTTGCCCAGGGTGGCAGTGCAGCCCCTGGCCAAGGTGTAGTGGTCATCCATACCGGCCATCATCAGCAACTTCGTGGGCACAGGGGCCGAGACAATTCCCGGACCCCGGGGCAGGGATGAGGCGCACCAGGACAGAGCCACAGCGGCCAGTCGCCTTGCAAGGAGCCGTGTGGGGCTTGCCGATCTGTTTCCCCAGTGGCCTCGCGGCGCGCGCGGGCACAATGGAGAGCTTGGCCAGGGCGATGGCTCCCGGATGGCAGTGGCTGCTTCTCTGGGCACTGAGAGCCCAGACCAACAGGTCCATTGGAGTCCCCAACGGCGACCAATGCCTTGAACCGGGTCCTCTGGCCAGCACGGGTCTGCTTTTGCACAGGCATGACCTTTAACACCTTTAACATCCTTGAGGGATGCCCCCAAGAAAAAGTCAGTGATCTCAGATTCCTTGATGGGCAAGGAGAATAGGTAGATTTCCTCTAGGGATTTGATCTTCACGTCCTTGACCAGGCAGCCCAGCTTGGTGACAGGGATCCACTCCGTGTCCTTGGCCCCTGCCCCGACCGCGGCCGTGACCCCGGCCCTGGAGGCCGCTGCCAGATCCTCCACGGAAGCCGCTGCGGCCTCCCATTCCGGGCCCTGGGGCCTCTGGGCCCTCCCCCAGCACCGGAGTCATCCGCCATTTGGTGTTTGGTAGGAAAAGAAGCCGATAGGAACTTCTTAAAGTGATAGGGCCGTTCTCTGAGATGATAGAAGGAATGCTGTGTATATCCAGAACAGAAGGGGTCAGGTATAGGGCGTGCTTCCTGTCTTTGGCCTGGAAACGCACTTTTATTGTCTGCTATGTCATTTCCGGTCACAGGGATCCAGCCTGGGCTCCTTCTCCGGTGTGGGTGGTCTCGGTAGCACAGGGTCTGGCGGTGATTTCTGTCCTGCAGTAATTGGGTCTGGATAGTTTGTATCAAATGATCCCCTTCTCCGTCACTGGTTAACAACCACTTCGTTTAATTGAAATTTAGATTCCCAGCAATTTCTTTTGTGTCAATTAATGTATTTTTCTTTTTTTCTCTTTTTAAAAAATACATTTTATTGATTTTTCACAGAGACGGAGAGGGATAATGAGTTAGAAACATCGATGAGAGAGAGTCATTGATCAGCTGCCTCCTGCACACCCCCCGCCGGGGATGTGCTGCAACTGAGGTCCATGCCCTTGACCGGAATCGAACCCCGGAACCCTTCAGTCCGAAGGCCGACGCTCTATCCACTGAGCCAAACCAGTTTCGTCTCAATTAATGTATTTTTAACCGTGTTTTTATTTTTTTCAGATACTCGGAGGAGCACCTGTGGTCAGTGTGGATGTGCTTGTTCCGTACACTTTCCCTGACCTGCTGACTGAAGCGCCTCCGCTCGCCCTGGAGGAGCCACACTGCACGCCAGGGCGGGAGCCTCAGGCATAAGGCAGGGTGTTCCCTGGGAAAGGGGGTGCGTGTCAGTCAGCAGGTGCGTTAACTCTGGTTGGTTTATGGGATTACCGTAACCGAAAAGCTGTAACTGCCTCCCAACTGTGTGGGGCAAGGATAAGGAAAACTGTAAAGGGAGGGAGGGAGCCGCTGGAGGCAGGAGAGAAGGCGTGCGAGCAAGAGCCCCTCAGTCGCGGGGGAGAGCCGTCCTGGGCGAGTGGACATCTCTGGGGCCTCCAAGCCCGGGGGTGGTGAGGCTGTGGGAGAGGCCTCGGACTGAACCGGGAGGGAGGGCCGCCGCCACAGCAGGGCCTCTGCTTCCTGACGCGCGGACCCTGACGTACGTAAGGTGCGTGGCTCAAATCCCGTTTGCCCTGAGGTGAGGCCCAGGTGCCACGCCACCGCACCCAAAGGACAGTCTGGCCTCGTGGGTAGTGACACGGGACCCAGGGCTCGCTTCACGGACAGACGGCGTGCGCCGCGGGCGCTGGGAGCCCGCCCTTCGGAAGCCCCGAGGCCGAGGGTGTGCAAAGTGGTTTTCGAGATTAGCATCCACTTCCTCTCAATGCAACTACCTCTTTTCATCACGTCTTTCCTCATCGCAACCCAGACCAGATAACAAGAGGGACGCTTGCTTCAGCTCCAGTTATCCTCGAGACCCCACCCTCCCCGGTATCCCTTCCGAATAGGAGAAGAAGGGGCACTGGGAACCTTACTTCTCCAGGAGCAAACTGAGAGCTGCATGCTAGCGTTCCCACAGCAGGGCATCCAAGACCAGGGGTGGGTAAACTTTTTGACTCGAGGGCCACAATGGGTTCTTAAACTAGACCGGAGGGCCGGAACAAAAGCACCCTGACCGTGCTGGCACTCTCATCTTGGGCTGCTGGTGAAGGAGCGGAGGGGAGAGTAAGAGAACCCTCCGCTCTTTTGGCTCCATGGGCCGGATAGAACAGCCAAACGGGTCGGATCCGGCCCGCAGGTCGTAGTTTGCCCACGATTGTCCTAGACTGTGGACGCCATTTCACATCAGAGGACTGATCAGTTATGTCAACAGGTCTTGCTGTTCATTGGAGAAGGAGCATCCTTTAAATATTTTTTTATTGATTTTTTACAGAGAGGAAGAGAGAGGGATAGTTAGTTAGAAACATTGATGAGAGAGAATCATCAATCAGCTGCCTCCTGCACGCCCCCCACTGGGGATGTGCCGGAAACCAAGGTACATGCCCCTGACCGGAATCGAACCCGGGACCTTTCAGTTCGCAGGGCGATGCTCTATCCACTGAGCCACACCGGTTTCGGCAGGAGCATCCTTTAATGGGATCAATAACAGACATCCAACTGGACAACGTTTGACTGCCAGCTTCCTCAGGACTGCTGAGAGGTGCTGGAGACGAGACTGCCACCTTCCCCAGGACCAGCGACGCCGGCACCATGGCCACTTCAAGCCGGGTCTCCGGCGGGCGGGGCTGCTCCGGTGAAGCTCCGGGTCCTGGGGGGTGACAAGGCTCCGGAAGAAGCTGGCCACCATCTTCTCTGGCCTGGAAGGCGGCGTGGACCGCTCTGCTGAGGAGCTTTTAGGCGGACTCAGGCTTGCGTTCCGGCCACAAACATTTTCAAAGGATCCCCAGGGTCTGAGCATTTGCCATTTCAGAGGTCACCAATGAGCCAATCCTGACCTCGGGGTCTTTCTGAGCTGGCACCCCTCTCTGCTGTCTGATCTTGAGCAAACCAGCTTTCCTCCGTGTAAAACGGGAACTGGCGAGTGTTGCAAGCAAACGATAGTCTGCAGAGAGCTCCCAGTCCACCTCTCTCCAGACCCGCCCTCGGCTGCACACTGCTCAGAGCTGCAGGGATGGTTCCGTACACATGGGAGCCCACTAGCCCGCTGCTCTGCCAAGACCCTGGCTCCCTTGGGTGCCCCTCAGGCCTGCTCCCTGTCAGTGGCTTGTGGCTAACCCCTCCGGCTGTCCCTTCAGAGAGAACCCCTCACTCCCTCGGCCAGGTTATGCCTCCAGGTGTTCCCTCGCTGCCTCAGTCGCCCAGCCTCCTCTCAGGGTCCCCATAGGTGACTCTGACCTCCTATGAGATGCTGTCACCCCCCGTGAGGCTAGGATGGGGGTGACAGTGTGGGGGAGGGTGACATATTGGCATTTTGCAAATGAATAAAACCATTTGCAAACGGGGGGGGGGCATATATCAGCGTCAGGTGACTCTGACCTCCCACGTGCCAGGCTCTGCACAGGCTTCCTATGCCCCGCCACGCGGTCAGGCACCGTCCCCCCACAGTCACTGTCCCCCCACAGTCACCGTCCCCCCACAGGCACTGTCCCCCTGGAGGCAATGGCCACTCACATGCTGCTTCCTCCTCTCCTCCCCACTTCCCAAGCCAACGCGACCAGAAAGCCAAGCAGACACGGAGCTCGTGTGCTCCTTCCCGTCTGCTCCACTCAGGCCGGCAGGCAGCAGAGGCTGGACAGCCCTCCGTCCTGGGTCAGCCCTCCCGGCCCGTCCTGCTGTCCTGCCTCTGCGCCGTCACCGACACGGGCCCCTACGTGCCAGGCTCTGCACAGGCACCTGTGGGCCCTGGCTCCCCATCCCAGCCTCACGGGACACTGTCCCCCCCACCCCCTGACACTGTTACCCCCCAACGCTGTCACACACCCCCTGACACCATCACATATCCCCCTATCCCAGCCTCACGGGACACTGTCACCCCCCACCCCCTGACACTGTTACCCCCCGACGCTGTCACACACCCCCATCCCAGCCTCACGGGACACTGTCACCCCCTGACACTGTCACCCCCTGACACTGTTACCCCCCAACGCTGTCACCCCCCACACACACCATCACACATCCCTTATCCCAGCCTCACGGGACACTGTCACCCCCCACCCCCTGACACTGTTACCCCCGACGCTGTCACCCCCCCCACACACCATCACACATCCCCTATCCCAGCCTCACGGGACACTGTCACCCCCTGACACTATTACCCCCCACGATGCTGTCACCCCCCCTGACACCGTCACACACCCCCTATCCCAGCCTCATGGGACACTGTCACCCCCTGACACTATTACCCCCCCACGATGCTGTCACCCCCCTGACACCGTCACACACCCCCATCCCAGCCTCACAGGACACTGTCACCCCCACCCCCTGACACTGTTACCCCCCGACGCTGTCACCCCCCCACCCCCCGACACCATCACACACCCCCTATCCCAGCCTCACGGGACACTGTCACCCCCTGACACTATTACCCCCCACGATGCTGTCACCCCCCCTGACACCGTCACACACCCCCTATCCCAGCCTCACGGGACACTGTCACCCCCTGACACTGTTACCCCCCACGATGCTGTCACCCCCCCTGACACCGTCACACACCCCCTATCCCAGCCTCATGGGACACTGTCACCCCCCACCCCCTGACGCCATCGCCCCCCAACACTGTCATCCCCCAACACTGCCAACCCCCACGCTGTCATCCCCCCTCCGATGCTGTCACCCCCTGACACTGTCACCCCCCATGCTGTCACCTCCCAGATGCTACCCCCCCACATGCTGTCACCCCCTCCTCCGATGCTATCACCCCCTGACACTGTCACCCCCCCATCCCAGCCTCACGGGACACTGTCATCCCCTACCCCCTGACACTGTCACCCCCCTAGATGCCATCACCCCCTTCTAATGTTGTCACCCCCCCTGACACCGTCACCTCCCCTGACACCGTCACCCCCCTGACACCGTCACCCCCCCTGACACCGTCACCTCCCCTGACACCGTCACCCCCCTGACACCGTCACCCCCCCTGACACCGTCACCCCCCCACGCTGTCACCCCCCCATGCAATCACCCCCACACACATGCTGTCACCCCACGGTCTCAGTGACTGAAGGACCAAACCCAGATGCATCAGTCTTCTCTCCAGTTTCCCTTACAAACCTGTGTGTCCGAGAAGCCTATGTATGCAGCTCCTACATACGGGGGCACAGCACCCAGGAAGCCATGTGCTGTCCTCAGAGCTTTCATCCCTGCGGGGAAGACAAAGAACAGCTGGGAAAACAATCCAGAGCAAGGCCCTGCCCAATGCCGTCGGATGGCAGACACCAAGGGGAGGGTGGCCTGGGCCCCACGGAGCTGAACCCTGTCACTGAAAAATAATCTATGTGTTTGCTCAGGACGCCGGATGCCTGTGGACACCGCAGAAGGTCCCCTCGTGGAAGGCAAACTGCCCCAGTCCAGGAACAACGCTTCCGATGTATTCCTCGAGGCCTGGGAGCTGTGTTTCCTCATTTTCCTCCACATGCTAAGATTTACCGTATTTGCCGGTGTATAAGACGATTTTTTGGCCCTGAAAAATATGCCTCCAAGTGGGGGGGTAGTCTTATACGGCAAGTATATAACAAACTCTGTATTTTTAGTGGAAATGTTAGGGAGTCTTCTTATACGCCCAGTTGTCTTATACGCCGGCAAATACGGGGTTTGCATTTTTTACATGGTGCTGTTGTTTTTTAAGGTTGACTCTGACATGCCTTACAATGCTTTGGGATCTTCCCCCACAGTCCTGAGAGGGACGGAGGAAGCAGCAGGCCCGCCTCCCGGACAGGGCAAGCCCAGGTGTGACCTCTGCGAACTGGCTGCTCCCGGGCTCCAGGGGGAGGGCTGTGGGCGAGCACAGCGCGGGCCTGTCCGTCCGCCTGCCTGCCTTCTGAGCACACGGAGACCCGGGGAGAAGCCCCTTCGTCACTGCTGCTGAGCACCCCGTACTCACTCCACACGCACGGGGTGCCTTCCTCTCGCCTGCAGAGGAGCGGTGTCTGCAACGCTCTAACCAGCTTCCTTGTGTCTGCTGTGCTGGATGCTCTGGGGAGCTGAAGCTCACCGAGTCAGATCTCCTTCCCGGTTTTCATTTCCCACCTGCAGTGCCAGAGATCTCCCAGTACAATGAACATCAAGGTGAATGAGCAGGAAGGGACCAGTCTCTTCAAATAGTTTTAAAACTGGATCTCGTGAGGCATTTGGGATTAAAATGGGATGACAAAGGAGGGTCTTCACGCTCAAGAAGAGTTTTTGAAGGGGCTGTCGGGTGATGTTGGTCCACACAGCGTTCCACGTGAGCGGTTTCTGGTGAAGTGTGTGGTGAGCTCTCTCCCCGGTCTGACTCCAGGGACTAGGAGGTCTGAGGAAAAGGTGATGAGTAACCGTCTTAAGTTCAGGCTGCATGAGTGAGGAGATGTGAACTGCGAGACGCAAACGTTCAAAAGGGGAGGAAAGAGAAATGTTCTCTTAAAGTTTTATAAGACAGGTTTCCCATAGTACTTACAGAAGGTTTTCATTTCCAAGAATGAGGAAAAGCTAAAACATCTTGAGCTTATTTTTGTTATATTCTCAATATTTTTTTATTTATAAGGCTTTAAATAAATTGACTTTAGAAAAAAGTGTGCCCTTTAAGAGACAAATGCAACAGTGAGGTGACTTCCAGGTGGGCTTGACTGGACAGCACTGAGTGGCATTACCATTTTGTACCAGCAGAGGGAGCGCCAATTCCACTGCAATGACAGCTGTGCTTTGTGCAACAGTGAATGGGGTTGGGGTGCCCCCACAATATGCCTTTTGGAATATTGACTGTAAGCTGGTTGTTAAGGAAAAAGACTGAGGAGAAAGCCTGTGAACCCCCCTAACTGCCTCGGCAGTTAGACAGCGGGCTGCTCTGTGTCCCGCAGTTTAACGCGAGCTCCTGTGCTCAGTGCTCCTCGCGTCCTGTGGTCCAAGAGGCAGGAAGCAGTCTTTCCCCAAACACTGGCTTTTCCATCCCCCGGGGTGTCTTCCTGCCTTTGAAGGCCCAACCACTCATGGATGCAACCCTCGACTGCCCATGCTTCGCGGGGTCCTGTGCTCATGGCAGCCCCGAATGTGTGATCACAAAACAAACGGGGCGTTTTCTCCTGTTCACTTGTCTCTTTACTTTGATTGTTAGCCCAGCTAGAAGAACTCAGAAGGTGTGAGGAAAAGTTCTTTCTTTAGCCCTCATCCTCTCAAATACTGTTATTACTACCATGTCCCAAAAACTGACAGATGAATGGTAGGTAGGTAGGTAAACAGATGAATAAATAAAAGTTTTTGTCAAATACATTTGTATGTATGATATAAACTTCACCAACGATTACTGGCAGGATTTGCTGGTGAGTTTTATTCATTTGCAAAATGCCAATATGTCAAAATAACCACAACATAAAGGATATGCAATCTTATATAATCCTATATAATAAAAGCCCAATATGCTAGGTGTTCAGTCATCCATTCGACCAATCAAAGCATAATATGCTAATGATATGCTAAGGCCACTCAACCGCTCGCTATGACATGCACTGACCACCAGGGGGAAGATGCTCCTACAAGTAGGTTGGCTTGCTGGTGGGTCTGGTCAATTGAGACTGAGGGAGAAGGGCCCTGGAGTCCTCCTGCAGTTCCTCCCCAGCTGGACAACCTGGGGACCCTTTGGGGAATGTTGGAGAGCCAGTTTCCACCCAGTCCTGCAGGCCAGGCCAAGGGACCCCGCTGGTGTACGATTTTGTGCGTCAGGCCTCTAGTACACTTAATATTTAAATACTAAACATAACCTTTTATTTCATATTCATTAAGTCAGATATTAAACCCAAATATCCAATCAAATATAATGTGATGGACATAAAATGGGCATTGGTCTCTTTTCACCTAAGTTAAAGCCTTGTGCCTGGGACAGGTTAACAGCCTCAGCACGCCCCGCTGGGTCCTGCAGCCTCCGGACAGCACATTCGCAGGCCACTCTGTTCTCTTTGCTTGGCTTCCCTCACCTCATCATAGTCATCCGAATTTTTAAAAATGTATTTTTATTGCTTTCAGAGAGGAAAGAGAAGGGAGAGCGGGATAGAAACGTCAATGATGAGTGAGAATCATGGATCGGCCGCCTCCTGCACGCCCCCTGTTGGGGATGGAGCCGCAACCCAGAGGAATGGTTTGCAATGAAAGCTTTGTCTCCATTGGAAAGGACATTTTCGTTTTTGCTCTATGGATTGCAGTTTTGGTCCTGTCCACGTGATGGCACCACCAACCTAATAATCAAATTTCACAGCTGACCCCATAACACACATACAGTGTTCACATTGTATTAATGCCCAAGGGTTTGGGAGGGGAGACCTACATTTCATATGGGACGTTCAATAGCCTGTCAAGTTCTTAGTACATCCGGCACAAATGTATGAAGTGGTAGTGTGTGATAGTCAAATAAATGAAACAAGGAAAAAATGCCAATCTATTCTTCACAGTCCTTCCTTTCACCTTAGAAAGCCACGGCCAATTGTAGATTAAAAATTCATCACCAAACAACAGGACAAAGACGGTGTAAAGTAGGTCTGGAGAGGAAGGCTGTATTTCCCGAACCAGCAGCCCCGGGAAGGCGGGAGCCAAGGCCCCCCGGGCCGAGGCTCACGTGACCTGGGCCCCTCACGCCCCGGGGTGGGGGGGTCCCCTTTCCCCGAGACCCCTGAGCTGGCCCTGCGCTCCTTCCAGGCTGGGACCCCCGCCCCCGCGCGCGCGCCGCGGGTGCCAGGTCTCAGACCGTGCCCGCCGCACCCAGCCGCACCCCGGGCCGCACGACGCGCTGCGGCATCGTCCGCTAGGGGGCGCCCTGGCCCCGCGCTCGCCGCCTGCGAGGCGCGTCCACGCGGGCCGTCACCCCGGCGCCAGCCGTCGGGCCGCGGGCTGTTGGCGGGCCGGGGCCGGGGCGGAGGGGCCGGGACGGAGGGCTCGGACCGCGCCTGGACCCGGAGGCGGCGCCACCCGGAGCGCAGGGCCGCGCCGGCCTCCCGTGCCCAGCGGCGCCCGCCCGCCCCGCCCCGCCCCGCGCGGCCGGGGGCGTGGCGACGTCCAGGGGGCGTGGCGACGTGGTGACGTCACGGAGCGGCCCGTATAAGAGGCGGCGCGGCGCCCGCACTGGCACCGGAGGCGGAGGCGGCGGCGGCGGGACATGGAGCTGCTCCGCACCATCGCCGCGCAGCCCGCGGGCGCCAAGGCCGCCGAGCCGGGCCGGGCGGGCGGGGACGCGAAGCGCCGGCGGCCGTCTCCCGCCGAGGAGCCGCCGGCCGCCCCGCAGCCCCGCCACCACGCGGGCGCCGAGGTGTCCCGGGTGGTCGTGGACCCCGCGACCGGGAGGCGCTACTGCCGCGGCCGGGTGCTGGGCAAGGTGAGGCCGCCGCCCCGCGGTCCCCGGGCACCGCGCCCCGTCGGGGTCGGGGAGCCGGAGCAGCCCGCCCGCCCCGCCGCTCCGCTCGGTCCGCTCGGTCCGGCCGCCCCGCCGCCGCCGGCTCAGCTCCCCCGGCTCAGCCCCTCCGGCTTTGTCCCCGCAGGGCGGCTTCGCCAAGTGCTACGAGATGACGGACCTGACCAACAACAAAGTGTACGCGGCCAAGATCATCCCGCACAGCCGCGTGGCCAGGCCCCACCAGCGGGAGAAGGTGTGTGTGGGGCTCCGCGGGGCGCGGCGGGCGGGAGGGGCCGCCTGGGGGCGGCGCGCTGAGCCTGTGCCTCCGCAGATCGACAAAGAGATCGAGCTGCACCGGCTGCTGCACCACAAGCACGTCGTGCAGTTCCACCACCACTTCGAGGACCAGGAGAACATCTACATCCTGCTCGAGTACTGCAGCCGCCGGGTGCGTGCGCGCCCGGGGCGCCCGGGGTGGTGCTGGGGCCGCGGGGCCGCCGGGCGGGCTGGGCTGGGCTGGCTCCTGGGCGCCCTGGGCTCCGGCCGCGGGGCTGGTGCGGGGGCCGCGGGGCGGGGGGCCCTGTTGGGGGGAGGGAACCCCACCTCCCGAAGCCGATGGCCCCGCCTGACAGCGCCTCCTCCCCCTCCCCTCCCCAGTCCATGGCTCACATCCTGAAAGCGAGGAAGGTGCTGACGGAGCCCGAAGTCCGGTACTACCTCCGGCAGATCGTGTCGGGACTGAAGTACCTTCACGAGCAGGAAATCCTGCACAGGGACCTCAAACTCGGTGAGTCCTTCATCGGACACTGGCTGTGGAGAGGGCCCGCTCCTCTCGCTCCCGCCTCATGCATGCCCCTCCCTGGGATCCCGCCTTTATTCAGTCTTCTGGTGAATTGGGGGGAGGAGGGGGCCATAGAAGGAGGCTTGAAGGGTCAGCAGCTGGCTGCTTTCCCCCAAAGCGTGCGCGCACTTGCTTGAGGGCCTTCAGAGGACTCAGGCGGTGTTGCTTGTCCCCCAGGGAACTTTTTCATTAACGAGGCCATGGAGCTGAAAGTCGGGGACTTTGGTTTGGCGGCCAGGCTGGAGCCCTTGGAGCACAGAAGGAGGTGAGAGCCAGAAAGACCCCTCCCCCGGGGTCTGCAGACCAAACGGGCCCCATTGTTTCCCCCCAGAGGATGCTCCTACATCCTCCTACAACCTACAGCCACAGCGGTGTGAACGTGGGGAAGCAGTGTGAACGTGGGAAGCGGTGTGAACGTGGGAAGCGGTGTGAACGTGGGGAAGCGTCTGTTCAGTGCCCACTGTGGGCCTGGCTGGGCCTGGTCCAGTGCCTCCCGCCCGCACGCTGAGCAGGAAACAAACCTGCCCTGCGCTTGCCTGCTGTGTACACAGAGGCCGGGCCCATTGGTCCAAACGCTGTCCGTGTGGGTGGAGGAAACGGCTGCCTTCGCCAAACACCAAGAATCGCTTGGTCAGGTGCCAGCTGTCCAAATGCCAAAACCAAAAGTCAAATGTTTCCAAACAGAAACTCAGCACAGTGCTTTCAAGGTTTTATCAAGGGAGCCAAACGCAAACAATGGAACAGTCCCTAATGAGCGCTTCCTCTTTTGTCTTTGCAGAACAATATGTGGTACCCCAAACTATCTCTCCCCCGAAGTCCTCAACAAGCAAGGGCACGGCTGCGAGTCGGACATCTGGGCGTTGGGCTGTGTCATGTAAGTGGCTGCTCCACAGCGATCGCGAAGCAGATTGGGCTGAGATCTCGTATTTGAAAAGCATTGCCTCATGACCGGTCCTGAAGGTGTTTCCTTCCCCCCAGGTACACGATGCTGCTGGGAAGACCCCCGTTTGAAACCACGAACCTGAAAGAAACGTACAGGTGCATAAGGGAGGCACGGTACACCATGCCATCGGCCCTGCTGGCCCCTGCGAAGCACTTGATAGCGAGCATGTTGTCCAAAAACCCCGAGGACCGGCCCCGTTTGGATGACATCCTCCGGCACGAGTTCTTTCTGCAGGTTGGTGTGTTTCCGGGGTCTCTCGATGGGGTCGAGAGAGGGAGCCGCCCCCACTCCCACCCCGCCATCCACCAGAGGTACTGACCGCCTTTCTCGCCCCACAGGGCTTCACCCCCGACAGGCTTTCCTCCAGCTGCTGCCACACGGTCCCAGACTTCCACCTGTCCAGCCCCGCGAAGAATTTCTTCAGGAAAGCTGCTGCTGCTCTCTTTGGTGGCAAAAAGGACAAGGCGAGATACATCGACACACACAGTAAGTGTGAAGACCTCTCCCTGGTCTGAACCCAGTGTTGTTCAGGTTGGACCGTTAGTTCAAAGAGGCTTCTGCAGTGGCGTGCAGTAGCCAGTGTGTTTGTGCCCTCTTGCACTAACCATGGCGTAACAAACCTGCACTGCAGAATGGGATGGGTGGCACTCTGGCATAGGCAGTGAGGTGTGCTTCTTGCATAATCGAAGCTAATGGCAGCGATGAAAAGGCTGTTTTTGCCCTGGGTGCTCAGAGCTAGTTATTAACGCAAAGCGAGGAGCTATATGCTACCTCTGTTCCTACCTGGTGAGGAGAGAGAAACACTCAGTCCTTGTCCTTGGTTTGCAGATAGAGTATCTAAAGAAGATGAAGACATTTACAAGCTCAGGCATGATTTGAAAAAGGCTTCAATAACGCAGCAGCCCAACAAACACCGGACAGACGAGGTAAGCTGGAAGAGACCACACTGAAACTGATGCTTTATGTCATTTCACTCTGTTAACTGTCGCTTGCTCTGGGATTATCATAGTTTGAGCATGTGTTCATTTTCTTCCATCCCTTTACCCTTTGAAAGGAAAGATTTTTGTCTTTCAGTTGAACAGTGCATGCAATTGAGCTGCTACAGTAGCTCTTGCCTGGCCTTGACCACTGCTCCAACCTCTCCATGTCCACTGCTCTAACCTAGCCGTGTCCACTGCTCTAACCTGGCCGTGTCCACTGCTCCAACCTCTCCGTGTCCACTGCTCTAACCTGGCCGTGTCCACTGCTCTAACCTGGCCGTGTCCACTGCTCCAACCTCTCCGTGTCCACTGCTCTAACCTGGCCGTGTCCACTGCTCTAACCTCTCCATGTCCACTGCTCCAACCTCTCCATGTCCACTGCTCTAACCTGGCCGTGTCCACTGCTCTAACCTGGCCGTGTCCACTGCTCTAACCTCTCCGTGTCCACTGCTCCAACCTGGCCGTGTCCACTGCTCCAACCTGGCCATGTCCACTGCTCTAACCTGGCCGTGTCCAATACTCTAACCTCTCCATGTCCAATGCTCTAACCTCTCCATGTCCACTGCTCCAACCTGGCCATGTCCACTGCTCTAACCTGGCCGTGTCCAATGCTCTAACCTGGCCGTGTCCACTGCTCTAACCTGGCCGTGTCCACTGCTCTAACCTGGCCGTGTCCACTGCTCTAACCTGGCCGTGTCCACTGCTCTAACCTCTCCATGTCCACTGCTCTAACCTGGCCGTGTCCACTGCTCTAACCTGGCCATGTCCACTGCTCTAACCTAGCCGTGTCCAATGCTCTAACCTGGCCGTGTCCACTGCTCCAACCTGGCCGTGTCCACTGCTCCAACCTCTCCGTGTCCGTGTCTTTGAGAAGCTTTCCCAGCAGTGGCCATGTCTCCTCTGAACCTGGCCTCCTCAGGCCTGAGTGACTTTCAGGGACCGGACTCATTGTGTGGTTCTCTTCCCAGGAGCTCCAGCCGCCTCCCGCCTCAGTGGCCGGGTTGGGAACAGCCGGCGTGGAAAACAGGCAGCAGGTTGGGGACGTGATTCGGATGATCGTCCGAGGGACCCTTGGCAGCTGCAGCAGCAGCAGTGAGTGTAAGTGATGCCAACAGCGCTTCCGACAGTGAAACGTCGGTGCCAGGGCTCAGCACTGGGTAACAGGCCCTTCGTACCATCGAAGGAGCGAGCCGAGGGCAGGGGAGAAGTCTGGGAGGGGCTTGGGGTTCCACGTCCTTAGAAGAGTCAGTGGAGGGGAACATGGCACCTGCCACAGCCGAGGGTTTGTTAGTTATTCCGTCTCTTCCTCTGACTGTCCAGGCCTGGAGGACAGCACCATGGGGAGCGTGGCGGACACGGTGGCCAGAGTCCTCCGTGGGTGCCTGGAGAACATGCCGGAGGCCGACTGCACCCCCAGAGAGCAGCTGAGCACCTCCTTCCAGTGGGTCACCAAGTGGGTCGATTACTCCAACAAGTACGGCTTCGGGTACCAGCTCTCTGACCACACGGTGGGCGTCCTCTTCAACAACGGGGCCCACATGAGCCTCCTTCCCGACAAGAGGTGAGTCTGGCACGTGCAGGCCTGCGGCACCCGGCTCGTGCTGAGACGTGGAAGCAGCCGCTGACCGCGTCTGTGCCCGCAGGACCGTCCACTACTACGCGGAGCTGGGCCAGTGCTCTGTCTTCACAGCGAGCGCCGCCCCTGAGCAGTTCATCAGCCAAGTGACGGTGCTCAAGTACTTCTCCCACTACATGGAGGAGAACCTGATGGACGTAGGTGCTGGGCCCAGAGCCGGTGCGGGGGGGTCTGCCCGGGGGGGGGATCCTGGGCCACCGGACGTCTGCTTCCTTCGGGGAGGCCGCTGCCTCGAGGAGGGAATGGAGTGCGCTGCAGTCTCACGGGCACCCTCCAATCTCTTCCAGGGCGGGGACCTGCCCAGCGTCACGGACACCAGGAGGCCGCGGCTTTACCTCCTGCAGTGGCTCAAGTCCGACAAGGCCTTGATGATGCTCTTCAACGACGGCACCTTCCAGGTGAGCCGCTGGGGAGGGCGGGTGAGGTCCCGGGGGCCTTCCCCGTGCAGCCAGAGACCTGACGTCTCGTTTGCTCTCGAAGGTGAATTTCTACCACGACCACACGAAGGTGATCATCTGCAGCCAGGACGAGGAGTACCTGCTCACCTACATCAACGAGGACCGGCTCTCGGCCACCTTCCGGCTGAGCACGCTGCTGGTGTCGGGCTGCGCGCCGGAGCTGAAGCAGCGGATGGAGTACGCGCTGAACATGCTCCTTCAGAGGTGCAACTAGCGGCCTGGGCACCGGCTGCAGCTCCTCCACGGAGCCACGCGGCGCAGGGGAAGGTTCCGCACGCCGCGAGGCGGGCAGCGGTGGTACGAAGGCCGACCTTCTGGCCGAGGGACGTCTGAGGATGCCGCTCCTGACCCAGACAGTCGCGTGGGAGCCGAACGCGGTGACCTGTTGTAGAAGTTTCTTCGGACAGTTTCAGAGAAAGGTGCATTGACTGCTCCCGTTTCAGGGGGAGGACTGGGGCTGTGCCCGTCCTTCCCGCAGGGAGGAGCCGCCTGGGAAAGGCTGCGGGGCAGCCGGGCAGCGTCGGCTGCTGAACTGTGAACTAGGGCCGTCTACAATGCTTTTGGTTACTTTTTAAGACACTTGTGGCTGGAGAAGTGCATTCCTTGTTAATAAACTTTTTATTTATTACAGCCAAAGAGCAGTATTTATTATCAGATGTTCTTTTTTTTATGTTGACCATTTTAAATTGTTGGCAATAAAGCTATGGAAAAGCAGCAGCACTTCTTGTCTGTCTGTCTGTCTGTCTGTCTGTCTGTCACGGTGCATCCTGGGCACAGCTGCCTTCTTCTGTCTGGACGGCATGCGTGGGGCATGGACGCATACTGGAGAGTTAGATCTTTGCTTCCTACTAGTTTCCAGGCAGACAGAGTAGATCTCGCTTGACAAGAGTACAATGAAAATACTGCTCTCGTTGTAAATAGAGGCCTCCTGCTAACTCCAGACCAGTCTCTCTCCGGAGGGTTCAGCTTGGAGCTGGAGCTGCTGCGATCTGTGTAAACAGACTCTGTTATTAGTGTCAGGAGGTGCAGGAAGTTTATCTTAATATGGATAAAATGCTGTGCTGTGTGCCCGCACCTCCAGTGCATTACTCACCGAACCTGCCCCAACGCCTCCCGCGCCACCGGCAGGACCAGCGCCCCGGTGGGGGAGGGGCTTCCTGCAGTCGTTGTTTTCCTTCTGGTGCAGCGGCGGCGAGGACGGCATGGGAACCAGCTCTGCTCCAACGACCGGGTCATCCCCAAGCAGACGGAGCTGCTCCTCCGCGGGCCTGCCCCGGGACCGGCACGGCGAGCTGCCCGGCCTGTTCCTGAACTTGCAGTGACCCATCGTCCGGGAGGCAGTGTCTTGCTGGGTGGCGACCTGTGTGGGAAGCTGCTGCCCGAGAAGTCGGCGTCTCGTCAGGGCGGGGGCCGCGCTGGGATCCTGCACTGTGGTGCCGAGGCGGAGGTGTGATTGTCCGTGTCTCTAAAATTGTCACCAGCTGCTCCTGATGTGTTTTATTACTAAAAGTCAGATCTGGAGAATTTGCCTTGGATATTCACAGGTCCCAGGTGGCTGGGTTGCTCTGGCTGTGTATACAATGTGAGTCTGTTAAATGGCTTAGAGCCGTGGTCAGCAAACTCATCAGTCCGCAGAGCCGAATATCAACAGTACAACAATCGAAACTTCTTTTTAGAGCCAAATTTTTTAACCTAAACTTCTCCTAACACCACTCCTTCGAAATAGAGTCACCCGGGCCGTGGTATTTTGTGGAAGAGCCACATTCAAAGGGCCAAAGAGCCGCATGTGGCTTGGGAGCCGCAGTTTGCAGACCATGGGCTTAGAAATAGCTGAAAAAGAAATTACACTCATCGCTGGGTGTGCAAAAGTAGAATCTAATCTTTTAGGCAGAGAAGAAAAAAGCGGAAGTTGGCAGATGGTAGAAAATGTTCTTTCACTCTGAGTCGCACAGTGTAAGGCCACATGATGCTGTGCAGCTTGGAAACCGGAGCTTGTCCATCGTGTGTGTGGAGGGTCCCCGGGTTGGACAGGTGGGATAAACCCACACCCCTGCCTGCCCCCAAGGAAGTCCGGCCGAGTGGAGGATACAGTGCATTTACTTAGTAGCCTGATGCACGGGTGATGTTATGACCCAGGTATGCGCTGGGCGTTCTGGGAACCCGCTGAGACCAGGAATCACCAAGGAGCCCCAGGCGTGGGGTGGGCGCAGCGGCTGAATTCCAGAGGAGGAAGTTCTCCCTCATTGGGCTCCACAGACAATGGGGTTAAGGAGGAGAAGGCGGTGGGGAAGGTGCTCTCAGCGGTGGGATTTATGTGCCCGGCGCCGAGGACGAGCCTTCGCCGTGCCAGAGGGTGTGTCGGCCTGGCAGGCAGAGCTGGGAGGAGCAGACAGCAGGCCTTCCGCGTGCCGCCGGGCGTGTGGGCTGCACCGAGGTTCTGCTGGTCACAGGTTTTGAGGAGGAAAGGGATCTCGTATTTGAGTTTTAGAGAATCCATTCTGGGGTGAACGGACTGGGGATAAAGGTGGAGAACGAAAGCGAGCCGCACAGCCTCAGTGCTCTGGTCCAGGAGAGAGGGGACCAGAGGACGCGGAGGAGGGAGTTAGACCAGCATCTCCTCGCCCACTGGCTCATGGCCGCCGCCCAGGGCTGGGTGCCAGGCCTGGCGGAAGGTGGCCAAACACGGAGCGAATCATCGAAGGACAGTAGGCTGGCGAGGGATTTGGAAAGTGGACTTTCGGGGTGTTCAGCAGATTGACTGCGGAGCCTGAGGAAGAGGGTGGGGCTCAGGGTGATTGGCTGGAGCAGTCCTGGGGGGCGGGGGAGAGGGATGTTGTGTGGGACGGAAATAGGAATACAGAAGGAAGAGCAGATTCAGGGAAGGATGGTGAGTTCAGGACATGCTGAATCAGACCTGTGTGAGGATGCCCACATAGGTCCAGAGAACAGTGGAACACACATGTCCACGTCCTGAGAGCAAGCCTGGGGAGTAGCCAGGTTTGGGCAACATCATAGGAGGGCAAGAGAGCACAGGGGGGCCCCTGGCACCCAGCCGCCGAGGGCGCAGCCAAGCCGTGGAAGTGGGGGAGGAGGCTAAGACATCCCCAGTCCATTCCACTCTTCCAACCAAGGGAGCCTGCAGCCCATAAAGCACCAACACGACACCCGGGCCTCGAGAATGTCTCTCAGCCGCCTCGGATCCTGGGAGCGGATGGGCTGAGGGAGTAGGCGTCCTGACGGCCACACATCCTCCCGATAGGAAAGGGAAGGTGAAGTCGACAAGAAGGCTCAGGCACTTTCAGAGCCACATGGGGAACTGGCCAGCAGACTCTTGGTTGGAGTCCCTTGTCAACTAATTGTCATCACTGAACCACGGGAGCTTCCAGACAAACACAAGCATTTCAACTTTTGAAAAATGTCAAGATCAGGCAAAATTGGGTCTGCATTTCTGCGTAAGGCCGGTCAGCTGGAGCCAGGAAGCACCCGCCCCTGAGGGAGGGACAAGCCCTCCCCAGGGTCCTCACCTGACCGCTCCCCTCCCCTGGCCCCTTGGCCTGTGAAAGGAGCCTCTCAGAGCCAGGTGAGACTGAGGAAACCCGTCTTCAAATTCTGAGGACAAAAGCTGGCTTCATGTCTATAAATTTCTTGTCATTCACAAGAATAACAAGGGAGACATGAGCGTGTACGTTTTAATATTGTCTTTATTAATGATTCCCGTAACCATTGCCTCTCCGCTTCACATTCCGATGACCTGGGGGAAGTGTGGGCTGGGTGTTGAAGGTGGGGAGGAGCTGAAAGGAAACGAAGCAGTAAGTTCCGTCACAGACAAGTGAAGACCTACCGAGCCTTCCGACGCTGTGGGTTTCACAGAATGTGCTTGACGCCTGTTCACCAGGACTTCTGCCTAACTAGCAGAGGGTGGTCATGTTCCTCTCACACAATTCATGGCGAAGCCCAGGTGAAGGTGAGTTTGGAGGTTTGTAGATGAGGAGCAGGAGGTCATTCCTCGTCTGCCTGGCACTGCTGGTTCGAATACAATCTTGTTAGCAGGTGCCCTAACCCATCCCGCTTCCTGCTGTCGCCCTGCTAGACGCGGCTGCTGACTCCGAGGCGCCTGGGCTGCGGGCTGGCGGCTGGCTGTCACTCCCTCCCTCCTGGGGAGAGGGGAGGCAGGACACTGAGGTGGGCTCTGCAGCAGCGGCCCCTGCCCTCCTGGGCCTGGCCTTGGGTCTCCTGTTCCCATCCGCTGCCCTGCAGGCCTACAGCTCTGCCACCGGGATTAGGACTAAACGCTGAGGAATGTTCTCCATGGGGATCGGTCACAGGGCAGGGCGAGTGACTAAACTGGCCCAAGACCAGCACCGGGCTTTGGGGTTTACCTCAATACTGCACTCCGAGTTGAAGCAGTTGAATCTTCCTCCAAATACAACGTTCGTACCTAGACTGTTAACCAGTAGAATAACCTCTGACATCTGTGCAATCCGGTCACCCCTCCCCCAGCAAATGTCCGCCTTGCATTGCTCACGTTAAAATGACGTCCTGGACAGTACAGAACTGGTGTTTAACACAATAATTAAAAACGGCGTTAGAAACTATCATTGCAAGTAGACTGATAAATGCATTCAGAAATAGCAATGAAAACACGGTTGTTCATCTGAACATAAGAATATAAATTAATACATTTCCAAAGCCCTAAAGTGTGAAAAAAATAACCATAGTTTACCTCAGGGAAACTTACGGCAAAAGCAAAATCAGTTCCCCAAATAAGAAACATTTGTGGTTGAAACAAAAAGTAAGCAACGTGTGGAAACAGAAGATGTAGCAGGAAAAGCTTAGCCTCTCCATCAGGGTGCAGGCTGGATGCAGCCGGGCAGGGTTTTCTAAGGAACAAAACTTCTTTCATGTCAAAATATCCGCTGTGAGACAGCCCTGTGGCACGTGGCCTTGGGAAATAGTGATGTGAACGTAGAGATCTCCTGAAGTCAGACGTGGGAGCGTCTGTGGCCTTGTCTTCATCTCCTCTAAGCAGAGCAGCAGAAAAGTGAGTCCAGGCTGTTCAGCAAAAATCAGACCCACGACACACGATGTGCGTCTTCCCTCACCCGCGTGTTAGGATGGTGACAGTGGTGGTAAGAAAGGTTGATGGCGGCCAATGGTTCAGGTGCCGCCGGGTAAAGGGGGGTAAAAGAAACGTATTTGGGCAGAAAGTGGCTTCTCTAATCCTTCATCATGTCAACTCGGAGGCATATGGTTGCATTAAACAGGGACACGAATTCACCTGGCTTCAAAGAGGAAGGCCTCACGTACCGCAGGCTTCCGAGTCCTGGTCGCAGGTGAAAGCGATTTCCTTCGCTTCAGGTGCAACGTCCTCTGAGAAGAATACATCTCACTGATTTTTTTAAAAATATTAAAATATTATGTGGACTGTGGCGAGGTTCTTATGGAGATAAGAGCTTAAATGTACCCACACTGTTCTTTTGGTCAATATTAGCTTAAATGCCAATGCTAAGTCTACCCAGATCTCACAATTATTTTTCCAGGAAAGGAAGTTAAACATAATACTCTCATGAGTTCCTAGATGCACCGACGGATTCTTCCTTGCGCTTGGTGCACGGTGACTTACGTGCATTTAGTACTGCAATCGGATTAGCATCACGGGCTCCACTAAGAACTAAATGCAAGAACGCTCTCTGTGTGGGGCATGTTACCGCTCGCTGGCCGAGTGAGGGAGATGATGCACTGACCATACCGTGTCGTGATTTGAGTTTCTCAGGAGGGTTTGCCAGATCCCAAGGGGCCTTCCTTGTAGCATCGATGGCACCTGAGGGACATGTCTCGGTCCCTGCAGCTGGTCTTTTATTTTAATGGGGAGAAGGATGAAAAAGGAAGCAAGATTAGGAGTCATAATTTTAATAAGGCATTTAATAATTTCCAATAATTAATAGTCAAGAGAAAGATTTTTTTAAGTATCTGGGCTGACTCAATATATTTTTTTTAAACCTGAAAGTGCATGGTTTAGAAAACGCAGCCATCACAGGGCACATCACAGTGGTCCACACTCTGGTGAAATGGGGACTCGGTTCCTTTTCTTCCGCTCCATTAGCTCAGCACTCACATGGCTGAGTGTTTTGTGTTAAACGTCACTGATTTTAGTTACACAGGGAAGTCGTAATTTGCCCAGGTGTTTTGGCAACTTCTTTTCAGTGAAGTGCCGTGACCTTTTAAGAAAAAGTGATATTATTTCAGCCTGATATTCACACACAATGGGTGTCTGCCGGGCACGTTTCCTGCCCAGGTGCAGGGATTTGGGGTCAACAAAGGCGCAGAACCGCCATTTGGTTGGGTTCTAGTTTTCAGACTCTGTTTTAAGTTGGTGTGAGATGAACGAAAGTTGGTATCCTGACCAGCGAATGGCAGAACACCGCTTGCTTTACATAATAAAGCAAAACCAACGAAAAGCACAGCCCTCTCTGGAGTGTCCTCAGTGGAAGCGTGCCTGTTGGAGCGCTGTGAGCCAGGCCTTCCTGCATTTAAGAAAATGAGCGAATCACTGAAACCTTTGGGAGATGAAGGATTCCGTTTGCTTCGTGCCAGGCCCTTTTTCGTGTGCACAGGGAACCTGTGAGAGGAGGTGGAAGGCAGTGGGGGAGGTAGAAGAGGGCAAACAGTTATTTCGTTTTTCTGGATTTCATGCTGCATCCTCACAAAGGGAAACTTAGGCAATAAAAACACAACCCAACCTTCAAAAATTAAACTTCATCTTTTTCTCACCTAAGTACTCTGAAGCATTAACGTTCCATTTCCAAAAGCGCCCCGCAGAGGGAGGTTTGGGTTGAAGAAACAGTCCCTTGTGCTGTGAAGTCCTCAGAGGACTCCATCGCATGGGCATCCTTTACTCATGAGGAGTCGGTGCCAAAACTTATTTCAAAGAGTAAGATGAATAAGCTGCTGGAAATCCTGTCTCTTCATGAGGAACTGAACCCCTTACACACAGCGCCCGCTCACTATCAGTGTGCACACGGGCCCACGGGGCTGTTGGGGACGTTCTCGATCTCATTGCACAAACAAGACTGCACAGAACCAAGTCGTTACAAACACATCTGTACAAGGTCAATTCTGCCTCCACTGGGTCGGCTGACACCTTCGGATGGCACTAGTATTGGCCAATAGCTAAAATTCAGACCATTTCATCTTTTTTCTGTCCTTTCCTAGAGTGGGAGTCTGGGATTTTAAGATCTAAAGTCGCTAGCTGTACACAATTATTGGAAATCACTGGGTGAAGGTGCAGTTCTATGAGAAGGGATGAAATCCAACCGTATCTCTACTTAACCAGATAAGATGTAGAGATGCTGCTGAAAACAGTGCAGGGTTTGAATAATAAACACATTATTGCCAAAGCAAGGATTTCACAATGCATCTAATAACAGGGAGCATTTATTTATTAGGATAAATACCAATTAAAATAAACTTTACATGTATGCTACTTTCAAAAATTACATCATTATTGCCCTAGCTGGTTTGGCTCAGTAGATAGAGCGTTGGTCTGTGGACTGAAGGGTCCCAGGTTCGATTCTGGCCAAGGGCACATGCCTGGGTTGCAGGCTTGATCCCCCAGTAGGGCAAGTGCAGGAGGCAGCCAATCAATGATTCTCTCTCATCATTGATGTTTCTATCACTCTATCCCTCTTCCTTCTCTAAAATCAATTTTATATATATAAAAGAATCTCTCTAAAAAAATTACATGATTATCAAAATAACACCACATTATTGATAAAATGGTATAGGTTTTACATTATTTTATTTTTTTACTGTGGGTTTTAGGTTCAATCTATGCTCCTAAACTGTCCAATCTTAACATTTCAAAATTGAGGCTAAAAAATCAGCTTGCATCAAACACTCAGATCCAGGGCTCAAATACCAGCATGCAGGAAAGATGGGAATTGTCCTTTATTGGCGTCAACAGGCAGCTCCACAAATTTCAAGAGATTCGAGAAGTTACTGTGAAGTAACAAAGGAGAGATGGCTTTTGTTTGTGGGTGGATTTAACAGTGATAGGAAATGTACTTAGATGGGTTGAGTCAGATCGTGCTTTTTTTGCTAAAATGGGTATTTACCATTTCCAAAATTAAAGACCAAAAATAACTTCATCACAATCAGTCATTGTGCTCAGAGTTCTCACTGTCAGAGCTCCGAGCACTGAGGGTGACATTCACTGTGGGGGCTTGCTGAGCTCGGTGCTCAGCTCATTTGAAAAGCAATGATACTATTTTCAGAAGGCAATTAACTTTAAACTCCCAAGCAGAGCACAGCCGTGGGTTTGCGTTCACAGCGTTCACATTGGCATGGTGAATCATCTCTTTGAAACCCCCAATTCCACGCAGAAGGATGCTTCTGGGTATACTTGCTTCTCTTTAGAAGCAGTGAGGCTAGGTCCTGGAGTCAATGATGGTTTTTCTCTTTTCTGGTTCATTTCGTGGCCAAACAACCAGGATGTCTGACATCATCAGCACAAAATAAATTCATGGTGGGTGTTGGCCACGTGACACTCGTAGCGGGCGGCAGTGGAGACCCTGTTGGGCCCTGACAAGAGCGAGGCCCCAGCAGGATGGTGGAGCAGGTGAGCGGGCAGCGCCAGTCCGAGGCTGGTGCGAGTGGGGGCCTGATCAGCCTACTGATTGCCCCACAGACAGTGACCAGCGGTGGCTCTGACACCTTCATTACAGAGAAAAGGCAAATAACAATATTAAAATATTTCTTCTAATTATTTTCCTTTCAATGTGCACAAATCCGTGCACCAGGCCACTAGTTGTTATAACAACAACACTTCACAGGTAAGAAAACTGAGTCTCAAAAAAAGCAAAATGAACTTTACTCAAAGTCAAGAGCAGAACGACAGAATTAGCCTCAAATCCCCATCTCCGCACATCACGGGCGATCTCTATGAGGAGCGTCACTTTCTGAACAGGGAGGCAGCAGCTCCAGCAACGGTGCTGACCCCACGGGCATCGTCTCGTCCAGGGAGGCTGTGCTCGGCCCCCGTCCGCGGGGGAAGGGTGTTCATTCAAAGTCTTCAAGGTGTTTCTGGCTCTTCTCCCACCCTCCCGCGCTGTTTGTAGCCATTGCTGCTGTGTGTCTCCATAAAGGACAGGAAGCAGGAGGGGGGAGATGAATCGGCTACGGTGGGTCTTTTTTCAGAGAAAATGACAGTTTCCCTCAATGTCCCCGCCGTCATCTGGTCCTCTGAGGCGTGGACGCTCCAGGGGGAGGTGAGGAACAGGGTGGCCAGGGTCAGTCCGATGGTGGCCCTTCACCAGGGCAGGCGTTCCACGTTTCCCGAAAAGGGCCACGTGCTAAGTGTAGGCTTTGCAGCCCCGCTGGGGGGCTGTTCTGGTGGAGAAGCAGCCCACAGACCGCACATAAATGGGCTGCTCAGAACTTTATTTACACGTGGGCATGGAACCCAGGACCTGGCAGAACTCTTTTTACACGTGGGTGTGGGACCATTTGGCTTTAGGCTGTGGTTTGCTGGGCCCTCACCTGGAACTTGGTGGTTGTTTCCAGGACAGATCGGTGTATGGTTATGAGTAGGGAAGCAGGAGGGGGCCATTAGTGGGAACGAGCGACGTCTGCAGTGGAGGATAGAGACATCCTCTCGGCCTCTTCTTGCTTCATGCCTGAGGTTGTCGGGGATGCCTCGGGGATTCGCAGCGCCTCATAGAGCCTGCGGGGGGTGGCTGGCTGCTTTTGGCAATGGCTATGATGTAGGTGGGCACTAGGTGGTGGGCAGCTTTGCGACCTGCCTCCTTCCACTGGCTTCCTTCTCCCTTGTTCTTCTGTGAGGAGCGTGCTGTGCTCAGGTAGGAACTGCGATTCCGCTGTCCACACAGCGAGGAGCGGCCATTGGCTGCCTGCTGCTGGGAGACGGCGTGGAGGTCTACACGGAACGCTCCTTAGGTGGCAGCTCCCCTGGGCGGGAGCCCTGCCCTCCTTGGTCCCCTCTGGCCCTCCGGCAGCCACAGAGCAGCAAGCCCGGGGAAGCACCTGTGCGAGCGCCTGACCCCAGTCAGAGGAACAGGTATGATGACCTTGGGGAGCTCCGCCTGAGCTCCCGCGTGGGGAGCCCCTGTGGTCAGTGCGTCCAGGCAGAGGCCCAGGAGCCTGTGCTGGGGGGAGGAGCGGCTCTCCTCCGCCCGGGCTCGGGGACCACAGGGCTCCCCACTCTGCTCCTGACCGGCCTGACCTTGGACGCCTCCTGGGCAGGGCTCATCCCCAGCAGCTCCAGAGATTGGCGCCGTGGTGCCATTCCCGAGGACACGCGGTGCAGCGAGGTGGCGTTGGGATCCTGATTTTCCACTTTGGTTCCCACCACACCTTGTTTGTTTATTAGGTCACAGGTGCTTCTTCCACCAGTTCACGCAGGTTAGTCACTGGGACTGCTCTCCTCAGCTCAGCTGCTGCATGCATTCTGAGTGCCAAGCAAATACACTCACTACAGAGTTCATGATATTTGGATTGACATACAGTGTGGTTTCATGTTTTCTCCATGGAAATAATTTGAACTCCCCCATGCAGAGGTTGCCATGGTTAGCAGTGAACAGCAGTGCCTCCTGGAGACAGAGACAGACCATGAATCGCACACACTCATCTTCCCGAAGTCTTCTGCACACTCAGCTGTGTCTCTGCTGGTTTCTCACATTATATAGTGGACTGCTCTCTGGTCTCCCTATATCGTATAGTTTTTAAAACGTGATTTTTAAAATTACTGCATAACAGAGCATCATATTACAAACTGTATTTTATTTATTATTATCATTATTATTAATATTTTTGTTAGTCCTTATCCAAGGATATTTTTCCATTGGTTATAGACAGAGTGGAAAAGGGGGCGGGGAGAGATTGAGATATGGAAACACTGCTGTGAAAGGGACACATTGAATGGTTGCCTCCCCCATGCACCCCACGCTGAGGACTGAACTACAAGCCCGGTACACTCCCTTGACTGGGAGTCGAACCTGGACCCTTTGGTTTTGGGGCCGATGCACTAACCATTGAGCAACTAGCCAGGGCCAAACTATATTTTATTTTCAAAACTCACTATAGGTGAACGTTTTAGTTGTTTTTTGTTTTTTTTAAATATTTGGCCATCATAAACAACACTGTAATGAACAATCTTATGTGGACATTTTGTACTTTTGTATTTTCTTAGGATACATTACTAGAAATGAAACTTATGGATCAAAGAGGCACAGTTATTTTTATGTTTTGCCAAATGGCCCTTCAGAATAAGTGGAACTGAGTTCTGATTCAGTATCTAGCTTTCTCTGTTTGTGCTCCTTCCACGTTGTCATATAACTTTCGCCAAATTAAACCAAGTTTGAAGATAGTCTCACGGGGAAAAGTCTTTCCATCTCACACAAGTCTAATGAGTGAGACTGAGTGTCTACCTCGTATGCTAATTTGGCTAGTCTTTATTTCTCCTGTGAATTGTTTGGACATGAGCATTTCACTTGTTGTAATTACTTACTTAGAGGCCCAGTGGATGAAGTTCGTGCCCAGCCTGCACCCTCTCCAACCCGGGACCCCTCCGGGATGTCCGACTGCCGGGTCAGGCCCAGGGATTGGGCCTGAATCAGCATCGGACATCCTCTCACAATCTGGAACCTGCCGCCTGGTTGCCTCCAACTGCCCCCCTACTGGCCTGGTTGCCTCCAACTGCCCCCCTACTGGCCTGGTTGCCCCCCCCTGCCGGCCTGGGAGCCCCACACAGGCTGCTGTTCAGTCTTTGGTCGTCCCCCACTAACCCCCTGCCATCCTGGAGGCCCCATGCAGCCTGCTGTTCAGTTGTTACTGTGAGAGTGTCCTGACCAATTTGCATATTATTTTATGAGTATAGATGGTAGAAGTTTTCCTTCTCTGTGATTATGAAAAATGTGTTCCTGGTATGGGTTGCTGACGTTTCCTGAATGTGACACAGCTGGTCTTTCTGGGATTCTTTTATGAAAATGGTAAACAGCAGCCCCTGGGCAGTGAGTGCGCAGGAAGCTCCGCACTCAGGGTGTTCTGTGCCTGACGCGGATCTTTACACAGCAAATGCATCTTTGCTCCTTTTTTTCACAACTGGCAGCACTCGGGGAGGGAGGAGTGGTGGTGGGGAGTGGTTTTCTTTCTTTAAAAAAAATTTTTTTTATTGATTTCAGAGAGGAGGAGAGAGGGAAAGAGATAGAAACATCAATGATGAGAGAATAATTGATTGGCTACCCCATACTGCGAATTGAGCCAACAACCCAGCATGTGCCCTTGACCAAAATCAAACCCGGGACCTTCAGTCTGCAGGTCACACTCTATCCACTGAGCCAAATCTGCTGAGGCGGGACTATTTTCTCGTTAGTCCTGTGCACTGGGAACAGTGACCTTGAACTGTCTGTCCCTCAATGTAGCATCTTTGTCTTTGAACTGCAGCTCTGTGGCCCCTCAACAATGTTTCCTGGATCCTTAACCCTGAAGTCAGGTTACACTGAATGTTTGACACCTCTTTCTGAAATTCAAATATTTGCATCTCTTTTCTTTAGCTACTTGGAAAGTTATATCATTTATTTAGAAATGTTCATAAACAACAGGCATTAGGAATTTCTCTAAACCTGTTTGACAACCTTACTTTTCTTTCTTTTTATTTCAGAGAAGAAGGGAGAGGGAGAGGGAGACAGAAACATCGATGACGAGAGAGAATCATGGGTCGACTGCCTCCTGCACACCCTGTGTTGGGGATGGAGCCCAAAACCTGGGCATGTTTCCTGGACCAGAATCGAACCCAGGACCCTTCAGTCTGCAGGCTGACTATCCACTGAGCCAAGCTGCTAGGACATGATCTTACTTTTCTTAAACTGAAACAAAGTCTTACATGAGACTGGTCTTCAACGTTTTTATTTTAATAACGTATTATAAATTAGATAACTCTCAAATACCATGCTCTTCGACCACTTTAATCGCCCCTTTGGTCTCACAAAAAAGGTTCTAGAATTCCAGGAAAGCTTATTTCAAATTGACATTTTTTAAAAAAGTAACTGTTCTTCAGAGTTTAAAAACTTTAAATGCTGAGGAAGTTGCCTCCTTCTCCCCTGACTGTGGAGTGAGACTCCGCATTGTGAAACCAGAAACTGATGATGTCATGCCCGAGAATTTCATTGTGCAGCAGTTACAGTGGGAAGGAAAGTACTTTTTTCTTCCTCGCTGAATGAAACGCTGCATTATTTCTCACTCTTGCCTAAAATACATCTATTCTATGCCTGATTGTTGCTGTAGGACAACCATGAGCCAGTTCTCTAACTTGCCAGACAACTAAGTCAGTTATGCGGTTTCATAATTAAAGTGAGGGATAGAGTCTGTTTTAAAGGAAGATTCCTGTTCTCAGAGCTCGGGGAAGGCCCACCACATCAAGGGGTCCTTTGGCGGTCCCTGAGCTCGCAGTGCGCGCTGTCTGGTTGAGTGCCGGGTGTCCATCCATTCACTGGCCCACGTCCTGGGGTCTCATCTGTTCTGAGACCTTCTCTTCGAGGCAGCCACTGTTGAGGCTCAGCAGTAAGAGTCACAGCGGCTAGGGCCTATCAGGCTGGTGCCATGTCCCGGAAGAGCCGGCATGGCCCACGCGGGGCCATCGCATGCCTTAGGAAGGAGCCCGCTGTCTGCGGCGGGAGGCTGGCAGCCAGAGCACCTCTGAGAGCAGACAGGGCGCTGCCTCACCTCACCCTGGGCGACCCAGCCCAGGCCAGGCCGGGAGTGGAGCGTGGCTTGGATCTTAGTCCCTGTTGCTTCCTCAGCACGACACCCCATTTGTGGTGCTCCCTGCACCCCACACGGCGTGCAGGGCTGTGTGTGGGGAACTGCTTGCTGGTGGGACAGACCATGCGGTTGGAGAGCTGTTACTAAACACAGTAAGCGTAAGGACAGGGAAGGGGAAGGCCAGGGACCTCATGGCCTCCCGGCCCCCGGGGACTTGAGCGTGGCTGCAATGGAGGAAGCTGTCTCCCTCGGTCATAGAAACCTCGGGGCTTACGTGTAGCCTGGAAGCGCTGCGGGGCGGAAGGAGCAGGCGGTGACACGCCGGGCCGGCAGCTGAGAAAGGAGGAGGAGGAACCGCGGCGGGAGCCACGGCGAGGGCGCCTGCAGCTGCACAGGCCTGTCTCTGCTTCAGAGGCGTCGATGCATTGGACCAGAGAAGATGCAGGCGTGTCCTGAGGTCGCCCTGGACAGTCCCCGGGGACTCCGTGCCATAGAGGCGGCCGTGAGCAAGGGCAGAGTGGGCAGAGCTGAGGCCATGCTGGAGAGAGTGTGGTGGCAGCTCAGGGTCCACAAAGGGTGGTTAGGCGGCTAGCCCCGAGGTGACATGGCCCCAGCCAGGAGACGGTGACTCCCACAGTCCCCGGTCAGGGAGGGGTGCTTGGAGGTTCAGAGCCGAGGACAGACCATTTCCATGTGCTCTGTGACAGCCCTTTCCCTCCTGGACAGCAGAGGGAAGAACGCAGGCGACGCAGGCTAGGAACCAGAATCTGTACAAACAGAGAGAGGGGATGGGCAGTGTGACAGAGAGCAGTGTGCCCTGGTCGGGGAGTCGGTTCCAGCCGGGGATGGACACTTCCTGAGCCTCTTCTACTTGCCAGCAATTTCCGTGCAATTCACTGCATTGTCACCATAGTGACTGCTTTTACTTATTTCATCGGGGAGGAAGGTGAACTTCAGCTTGTCTGGTTCAGAGGTAGATCGGGGGCTTGAGCCCCAATTTACGCTAAAGCCCAGCCACTTTTACTTATTTTATCCGGTGCTATCAAAATTCAGTGAGAGGGATCTTAAGAGACGTGATAAAATGAATGTCTGAGGAAGATTAAAAGGAGTGCAAAACAGAGTCTACAGACGTCATATTATAAAATGGTGCGCCTGAAATTTGTGTAATACTAGAGGCCCAGTGCAGGGAATTATGTGCCGGGTATGGGGGGCGGTCCCTCAAGCCTGGCCTGCGCCCTCTCCGGTCTGGGAGCCCGCGATTGGTCGTCACAAAGAAGGAGGCCCCGCTCACCTGGCCGGGCCCTGCAATGGGGTCGCTGCGCTGCGGGCAGGTGGGCAGGGCCTCCCTCTGCAGGGGGATCTTGAGGCGATGGCAGCCCCCCGCCCCCCAGACCAATCGCATCGCACCTGCCTTGGCTCGCCTGACGCCAGTGCGTGTCATAGCGTGGTCGTCTGGACGGAAGTTCTGCTGTTTGGCCGTTTGGTTGATTTGCATATTATGCTCTTATTATTGTAGATTATTGACCAATATTAGCCCAATAAATTAAATTTAAAAATAGGTAAAGAAGTAACTTTGGTGAGCACAAAGGATTGGAGGCACGAGGCGTGTTTAGGGAGTAAGTTTAAGTGGAGCTGGCTAGGCTGGTGGCCAAGGAAGGGACAGGAGCAGAGTTCCGGGGAGGGTCCCGGGAGGGGGTGCCTGGCTGCAGAAGGCGAGGCAGGGAAGAGCCGGGGGAGCCGCGGGGGAGCCCTCAGAGGGCCCTGCAGAGCCGGGTCCTTCCCCGCGCCGGCTCGGAGGAGGAAGAGGATGGACCAGACACACCTACGACTTCACCAGCTCCAGCAGTCCACGCTCTCTGACCCACCCATGACTCAGGGCTGCCGCCTGTGGTGTTGAAGGAATGTTCTCTCATTGATGGAAAGACACTAATAGGAAGTGGTTATGATTTTGGATTAAAAAAACCTTGTGTTCAAGCTTGCACATGACCTTTGGCCCTCACTCCCACCCTTCACCTACTTCCCACCACAAACATCTTCCCCCTCCACACCCGCGGAGCTCCATCACCAGCCACAGCCCTGCGCCCCGTCCCGACGTCCCGTGTCCCCACCCTGCGCTGATACCACTCGGCACGATCTCTTCGAGGCTTACAGAGTCTCTCCTTACAGTCCCAGTCTGCCTCCTCCTTTCCTAAAACGGAAGGCAAGGCCCAGAAAAGCTCTCCCATACATTATTTATGGTTTGACATAAATGTCAAAAATGTCTGGTTTGACATCAACACTGTGTGTCTTGACGTCATCATCACAGTAAGACCTGGCGTGTGTGGAGACCTTTTCTCAAAATATTTGTGATTCCCTTTAACCCAGAAAGCACGTGGAAATCTAAATTGGAAAAATTGAATAACCATTACTTTCTTGGAAAAAGCTTCTGTAGAGACTCCCTTAAACAGTGAAATTATCTGTAGCATGACTCGAGTGTCAAAGAATGTTATTGGCATGCGTTTTTAGGAATTTGCATGTGGCATAGCCCGGGTACAGTTGTGAATGGAAAGGTAACCACAGCAACCACATTAGTAATCAGCCTGAAACAGTGTTTGAAGAAAGATGACTCAAAAGGGCTACAGGAAACCTGGTAATTAACTCTCCCCAACCTCCTGCTTCCGAGGAGACCTGCCAAACACGGGGCGTGCTCTCCTCAGAGTTAAACCTCAGACACTGCTGGCGAGACGTGTCCCAGGGGTTCCGGAGCTTGTGGACGGCAGCCTCAGTCTCTCCCGAGTTCTGCACAGCAGGCTGCAGGGCGGTTGGCCCTTCCGGGACGTGGAGTGGCCCTGGGCTCCTCCGAGGCCCCAGGCCTCCAGGTGAGACAGCTGGTCACGCCTGCCTGTCGGAACTGACCTTCTACCATCAGCAGCTGCTCTTGGTGTTCGGGAACTTGGATTCCGGGCACAGTGGTTAAGGCACGTGTACGGTCTGAATAACAACACGCAGATTTGCCATGATTCCTGCCTCCACCGCTCAGGCCTGTGGAGCTGCAGGCCCCGTACTAGCCCCGTGTGTTCCTTTAGCTCACCAGTGTGCCTCCAGTGGTCCCCCGATACCGAAGCCCAAGACAACGATTTAATTTTCTTTCTTTGTTTAAAAAAATATTTTATTGATTTTTTACAGAGAGGAAGAGAGAGTTAGAAACATCGATGAGAGAATCATTGATCAGCTGCCTCCTGCACATTCCCCACTGGGGATGTGCACACAACCAAGGTACATGCCCTTGACTGGAATCGAACCTGGGACCTTCAGTCCCCAGGCCGACGCTCTATCCACTGAGCCAAACCGGTTTCGGCAGCGATTACATTTTCAGACGGAGGAGTAGGAACACCTAATTGTCATCAAGATCCGGAACTGGCTGTGAATGTCCACAGACTCCTTTGGACTCTGTAAGTGACTGACCCCGGAGGCAGAAGGATGGACCCATGGTCACAGCATCTGTCCACGCAGAGGGAAGCCGGGTCTCCACACTCTGACGCCACAGAGGCATCATGGCTGGGGAAGGAGAGAGGGTTGCAGACTGCCGGGCCCCCGGGTGCTGAGGAAGTCACCAGTGACCGGCACAGAACAAGAGCATGTCGGAAGGGCAGGTGAGGACTGGACACAGCTTCCCGGCTCCCACAGGAGCCCGGCAGACAGTCCCAGACGTGGACCCGCAGCCGCCACGCACAGAGGTGCTCTGCTCGGGATCCGCTCAGAGCGTCTTGTGGGGTTGGCTCCTGTGCCTGGTTAAAGTGCGTGATCGTCCTGGGAAGGAGGCCGTCTCTGTGGCTCTTCTGACATACCCACGCCCATGCGGCCTGCTCACTAGCCGCTGAGGGACTCCACGGTGCCACCTGCACTGGCTCTTCGTGGCGCAGAGAAAGGACAGGGAGAGGAAGCAGCGCCGGAGAAAGGCTGGGGCTGGTTCTTCCCCTGCTGCAGGCCTCGTCTCACCTCCTCGCTGAAGTCAGCAGCTGCCTGCACCGACAGGCCAGCGTGGAGCCCCAGGCCAGGCGGTCCCTCCCGAGGACGAGGACCGAGCTGCTCCCTCGCCCAGCTCACAGGGCCGCCCAGCCCACAGGGCCAGCCCAGCCGGCACTGAGGTGGCCAGGTGCAGAGCTCCCCTCCCGGGTCTGGCTCCCAGCACGCCCTGGGGGACCTCTTCTCGGCAGGTTCCCTCTGTGAGCGAGGGTGGGTTCCTGGAATCAGACTTGCTGAGTGAGAGGTGCCCCTTCCTCGTCTCCATTTGCCACGGGCGGCTGTGCCGATGGGCACTCGATGGGTGGCCTCACCTGCCCTCTGCTAAGCCCTGGCTGCTGGGAAGCTGGACTCCTGCTCATAAAACCGAGTGGAACCTCTTCGGTAGAGGGCTGTTCCCGCAGCAGATGCTCACCTTCCAGTAAAACACCGTGTCAGGCTGCCAAGTGCTGATCACCCTTGGGTGGGGCCTGGGAGCTCCGGGTCAGGGAACGTCGTGGATGTCAGGCAGGCAGTCGGTTCTCTCCGCCACAGCCAGCACAGGAGAAGCCTCGTTCCACCAGCAAATCGCTGTTCAGACCCCGTCCAGGAGCTGAACAAGGGACAGGACTGCAAGAAGGGGCGCCTGCTCGCGCGGTGGCCCCCGAGTTTGCCTGTCCTGCCCTCTGACCCCACGCAGACACTGGTGTGTGTGTGTGTGTGTGTGTGTGTGTGTGTGTGAGAGAGAGAGAGAGAGAGAGAGAGAGAGAGAGAGACTGCTGTGCAGACCTCACTCAGCGAGGACACACAGACACACGAAGGGACACCTCACATGCCAGTCCTGCAGACGTCACGTGTGTAACTCGGCCCCGGGTCTCATGACCAGAAGTGTCTCCCTGCTCTAGTCTCACTGTTTTAAACTTTTGATGTTGAATATCAAGTGCAGTTAGTGGTGTTCATCAGGCCAGTGGGAAATTTAAAGAATGGACATGTGTTCAACATTTTGATGCAATTCAAGCACAAATTCATACAGGTGGGGGCGGGGGGGTCGTGAGGAGGTTTGGCCAGGTGCCTGGTTTGAGGCTGTGCCTGCACACACACACAGGCAGCAGACTCGTGTCCGTGCCGCACATTCTTTGCACCGGAGCTCTGGGCCCGGCATTGGATGGTTTCGTGGCGTCCTGTCCCGGCATTGGATGGTTTCGTGGCGTCCTGTCCCGGCATGTCTCCGTACTCAGGAACAGCTTTGCAGAGCGATCTTCGTGGACTCGGCGGCCCTGTGACAGAGAGGCGGCCTCTGACGGCACGGCACGCCTTCGGCAGGCAGGGCGCCGCGTCCCAGGGCTGTGGTTTCTCTCGGTGCCGCAGGAGCAGGCGGACATTGACGGTGCACGAGAGCAGTCCGTCTGGGCCCAGGGCCTCGGCGTCGGCCGGGGCAGCGGCCCAGCTGCCGCCGCCGGTGGCTGAGGAGGAGTGAGCTCACCCACGGGGTGCCCTCGGGACAGCAGGGCAGAGGCGGCTCCGTCAGAGCCCTCTTCCCGATGATTCCCCGGGCAGCGGCGACGTGGCCGTCCCTCTCAGTGTTTGCCCTCTCCTGACGGCCGTGCTCGTGGACGAGGAAGGTTTCGAGGGGCCAGGAGCCTTTCTCTCTGAAGAAGTGAGTGTTGTAAGCCTTTCTCGTAGGTGGCTGTGTGGAACGAAGAATTCGAGGAAGGGGAGCCGGTGACTAGTCTGGGCGCCGTGGCCGAGAGCTGTGAACTAGAAAGACAGCCACGGGGTCCGCCGTGCGGGGACCCGAGTCCTCAGGCAGGGCATCCTCTGGGGCCGCGCGATTGATTTCCTGGCCTTCCCTCCAGGACGCCCGCTCACCCCGGGAAGCCAGGCCTGCACGGCAGCTTCGGGCGGCCGAGCCTCCTGCGAGGCGCAGCGGCAGCCGCTGGTCCGGGGGAGCGGGAGCACGATGCCCGCGCCGGCACGTTTCCTCGGGCGTGAGTGTGCGGAGTCGCCCGCGGGACCGGCGTGGTTCAGATGGCGCGTCGCGAAGGAGACGTGAGGCGTCACTCAGAGGCACGGCTCCCTCCCGCACTGAGAAGAGGGCCAGTCACTCGCAGGGTGGGCGGGAGCCGAGAAGGGGCCGGAGCGGGGCAGGGGTCCGGAGGAGGGGGAGGGTTTCTCTGGCCGGCCCTTCTCTCCTTCCTTCCCATGGGGCAGGCCTGGGGCTGCCACCTCTGCCTGACGCAGAGGAACCAAGACATGCTTTTCGTCTCCCCTGTGGGTGAGGAGTTTGTTTCCCTGACAGCTGTGCTGCATGGGCAGGAGGACAAGCAGCTCAATGAACAGATGGGCAAAGGGCGCTCTGAGCATCGCTGCGGCGCCCCTCCCTGCACTGGACTCAGAGCCGCCAGCACACAGCCCTCTGGGCCTCCCCTCCCCTTCCCTCTCTCCCCCCAGCACAGCTACGCTGGCTCTGGGCCTGGAATGTGGCCAAGAGGGGAGGGGGCAGTCGATGTTTGGAGCTAGCGTCTTAAGGCAGAATGAGAATGGTGGGAAAAGGGGGAAAGGTCCTCTGTCCTCCTCCTCAGCTGGTTCCACGGTGTCCCTGTCGTGAACCCCTAAAGCGTGCACCTGCAGATGCAGCGTTCACTTCTTGGCGCACCAGCGCCACCACGCCCTCACGCTGCAGGAGGGCGCGGAGATAAAAAGGCACGGCCGGCAGGGCTCAGGGGGTCTTGGGGGTCACGACTCTTTTCCCATCGGGACTTAGAACTTGGGGAGCCTAGCTTCAGGGGCGGAACTCTGGCTATGGAGAGGAAGGCAGTTTTTACCTTCATGTTTCTTCTGAGGTTCAGCTGTGCTGGACAAGCACTCACCTGCTCCCTCCGACGGTTCTCAGTGGGGTGAGGGGCGGGGCTCCCTGCGGTGCTGGGGGGGGGGGGATCCTTCCAAGTGAGCAGGAGTGCCAGGAGGCCAGGGGGCCAGAGGAGGAGGTGGGGCTGGCCCCGGGACTCTGTGAGCATGCGTGGCCTATGGGAGCCCGGGGACCACGGTCAGGAAAAGTCCTGGCCCTGATTCAGTGAAAGGTGCCCAGCCAGATGCCATCTGTGCCACAGGAACTAGGGGAGGCCGATGGCCGAGGCCCACGCCCTGGGACGGCCCTGCCACCCCGGCGGTCGTGGCAGAGCCCAAAGGCTGGTGGGTCCAGGCCCAGCTGTCTCGAGTCTCTGTGATCTGGGCTGCTACTTGGGCCCGTTTCTGAGAGACAATTAACGTACGAAATTAGGGCTGTTTGGGCGGCCCTACTGATGCAACCGTGAGAGCTCTTGGCACATGAGCTCTGAGCTGAAGGATCACTGCCAGGACCTAAGCTGCCTGGGGGGGGTGGGGGGAGAGTGGGGGGGAGTGGGGGAGAGTGGGGGGAGAGTGTGGGGGGAGGAAGAGAACCACCCTGGGCCGAGAGACCAGATCAGGTTATGCTCATCACTTTATTACAGGAACTGGTCACATACCAGGGTTGGGGTGGTGGGGCCCCCAAAAACTGATTGGCAAGCTCTGCACAGCTGAACCTCTCCCGAACCAATGTTCCTCTTCGCTGTCCATGGTAAGTCAGGGGAGTGGGTATAGTTTGTTCACTCTGAGCTTCTTCCCAGCCCCCACCCTCCTCAGGAAGCAGAGTTCACAGCACAACAGCGTGTTTCCCGAAGAGATCTCGGATGGCATTTGGCTATAAACGGACAGATTCACAAATCCTGTGGCTGACAATCCTGTGGCTGACCCGGCGTGTCAGCCATCCCGGCGGAAAAGGGGCCAGGCCTGCACGACTGTTGGTGTTTCCACGTCTGGTCTCAGCACGATCCAGAACCAGCTCCTCTTCAGAGCAGACAGTCCGTGGGAATGTCTGTTCCTGGCAGGCTCTGAGCATGCAGTTCCACCTCTGGAACAGCTTTCCTCTCCGGCTGGCAGAGGCCACTCTTCCTGAGGGTGAACAGCTCCGTGCAGGGAACGGGGCTCTCACCGGTCTTTAGCCGGATGTGTCTACACCTTCGTGTCTGGGACACCAGGTGCCTCATTCGCCGGCAGCACATGGTGACGACTGATCTTAACAATAAAGCTCCGAGACCCTTCGGTCTTCCACCGAGAATAAGGAGCAACAGGCCTGCCTGTTTGCCCAGTCGTGTCGGCTGCAGATACACCTGCAGTGGAGTCAGCCACGTCCACGGCTGCTTTTTGAGCGCCAGGCCTGCTTCGAGGACGGAAAGCAGCAGTGAACAACGCGAGAGGCCTGCCTTCCTGCAGCGGATGGCCAGTGCGGACGGCCATGGGACCAGTAGTCATCGGGTTAAAGGCGCTGTCGGTGCGGAGGCAGCTCCGGAACGCCTGGCGGGATTTGACAGCCACAGCGTAGGAGGCGCCCAGAGGAAGCCAGGGCTGGCCAGCCGGCCCCGAGGGGGCTGACAGGCAGGTGCTGTTTTCCTTCGGGGCTTAATCCACCGGAGCGTGAAGGGACACCGTCAGCGCTTCCTGCAGAAAACCGTTGAGTCTGTGACCCTGAAGCTGAGTCACAGCTGACACCAGAGTGAGCCCAGGAAGGGAAGGAAGGAGGACGTCACACGGCCCAGGCGAGAGGACTCGTGAGGAGGCCGGAGGGGGCGGCCTGACAGGAGGTGAGAAGCGTCATGGAGGCCGTGGGGCAGCTCAGGGGCCGTGCTCGGTGTCTGCGCATCACAGGACACAGCAGCAGGCCGTGGCTAGTTAGTTGGAGTCATGTGGCAAATGATAGAGTGGCTCAGAATGGGACTCAAAGTCCCGGGCAGTTTGTGTGGGGAATGCCCTGGGCTGGCCATGTACTTAGGTGAGCACCGAGGGCTCCTCACAATGGTGGGCAGGGTTTGCATCAGTGAGAAGTGAAACGCTAAACATGTCCAAAATCTAGTTCTCAAATTTCAGAGCAGGTCCCAGCCAAAAGGCTTTCCAAGAGAAACAGAAGCCTATAGTTATATTTTGGGGATTTCCCTTTTCCCAAGAACTAGAGGCAGAGTGTGAGGCTTGTCTCCTCGACCTGGTTGTCACAGTGGGTTGTGGTGCCACTGCCAATGCCAGCGCTGTCGCTCATGGCGCCGGCCCGCGAGTCGGCTCTCTGCTCCCTCTCCTTTCCCCAGTCTGCCGTGGCTGCTCTGAAAGTGAGACCCAGTCACTGCTTCCTCCCCTCCTCTCCCACTTTCCCACCCACCTTCTGTGCTGCCTGTGGTAGGAAGGGAGCCAAGTCCAGTGTTCACGGTCCTTCCCCTCCTGTTACTCAGAACGACTGTTTCTTGCTTCTGATCTCTGGCGAGGGCAGCTCGTTAGCAAAAGCTTGTCTCTAAATGGTCCCATGGGACGCACCGCCCCCGCTGCTCTGAGAACATGCGAGAAGCTCCAGGATGCAGGTGGTAAGGTTGGCATCCTGAAGTGGGAGGGCGTGGGGGGTGTGGGGTGTGCACAGCCTCCTGGCTGCAGTGTGCTCCTGGACATGCCCACGGCCTGACCCCGCCATGCCTGCGGCCCGACCCTGACAAGTCCCAGTTCAGAAGACAGAGCCGGGAACTGCACCGGTGAGGCAGCCTCTGTCTTGTTGCCCCCGTTCTGACCGTGACTGGCCGGTTCAGAGGGGAGTGGGACACTCGGAGGAGTTCATTTGGTGTCTGGAGGGCCTTTCTGAGCAGGATGAGAGCAGTGCCTGCGAAAGGCACACAGGCATGTAACACAATCCTTAGCACTCCTAGTTCATTTTCTCCCCCCCCCCCCCCCCGTCTTCCTAATGTGGTGGGCTAAATTAGCGTCCATCCCTCTCCAGTGAGTTACGGGAAGAATGCTGTTTAATCTGGTGGCGTTGGGCACACCTCCCCTCAGCACTCGGCTCTCCTGCCGCCCTGCGCCCGCCTTTCGGGCAGAGAAGAGCAGGCTCTGCAGTCACTGCGCAGGCTCGTTTGTGTCCGTCAGCTCTCCGCACACGAACGCCGCGCAGCAGGTCCACGCTCCCTGTGTGTCACACAGGACACACGTATTTCCACACGTCAGGACATCAGCTGGGTGGCTCTGCGCATCTCCCCTGCCGTGGTCGTGTGTCTGCCCATCTTCTCAGGGTCTGGGGCTCTGGACAGGCCTGCTGGGGTGCAGCCGGCTGCCGACAGAGGCCCTGAGGCCACTCGGTCACCCCACCACGACCTCAGAGTGGTGCGGGGAGAGCACCATGGACATGCCAGATACGGCTGCTGCTGATGGGGGATGTGGATGAGGTAAACTCGACCTGGAGGGTATGACCCAGTTCCAGGTCATAAATAACACAGGCTTTGGAACACGCTAGAACCAGAACCTCTACATGAACACGATCCCATGGCTAGGAATATTTGACCTTGATTTTTTTTCTTAGGCTCCTATTTTCTGTGCTTCCATCTTAAATACTAAATTATCCTGAGAACTTCTTTTGTTAAGGGTTACTCTTAGTTTGCCATGAGAGGTGGTGTGCCCTGTAGCACAGTGCATGGAGTATCTAATTGGAAGTCCTCAGAATCCAAATCCCAGCTCTTAAAAAAGGGCAGATGTCTTTACTAATGTGTCTCAGCCACAGTTTTGTTCCTTGGGAACTAATTCTAGTTCTCATGCAGCCTCAACCGACAATTAAAATATCCAGTTGGTACCTGTCTCGTCAACACCAGCTGCCAGCCAGCCTGCCCTCTGTTACTCTGAGCTTGTGAAATACCCTCAGCGGGAGTTTCTCGGCGGAGGCTTCACGGACTCCTGAAGCTAAATTTAGTGCCTCAATTAGGGCTCATCATTATTACCCCACCTAAAGTGAACCAACACCTTTGTTCATAATAATTATTTAGTCTCATGAAAGCTGCAGTTGGAATACATGATAGAATTCCCTACCCATGAGAATTATTTGGTATGAAGTTATCTTCAAAGGGAAGTATTAGTATCACCGAGGCTCATAAACTCGCCCGGGACTCTCCCAGCCGCTGCAGGAAGTAACCTGGGCAGGACCTCAAGAAATGGGAACAAAAGAGCTCCTGCTTCTGCATTTCTCAATCTTAGGGAATCTGGAGCAGAGTTTGGGAAGAGAATCGTAAAGTCGTTGGTTCCTTGCAGAGAAAGGGAAGCTGACTGGCTGACGACAGGGTTTTAAATGGACGCTTCTCCCTGTTTTAAGCCAGTTTGGTTCAGATTAAATCATCACTTTATTTTGTGTTCGCATGAGAATTGTCTCCTTGCTTCTATCTCTATGTGGACTTCTTATCTGTCTCTGCTTTTACTTCCAAATCTCTTGTTTAAGCCTCACCCACTTACCTGTATTATTGTCGGCAAAACCTGCTTCCTCTCGGCTCCATAGGTTAATTCCATTCATCTCTAATCTATTTCATATGTTCATACAGACCAACGTTTCTTTAAAAAGTCCATTCTATGTAAATATTTTTTTTAAATCCTTCCTGGCTCTCTTTCAATCATGGGAGTGAGAGGGAATGAGGAATCAGAGTTGACTGAGAAGGGTGAGCACTGGGTAGGCAAAGATGTCGCTAGCACAGGGACCTGGCAGAGGAGAGATGGGCTGGGAACAAGGAGGAGATGACGAAGGGAAAGCCAATCAGCGGACACTTGGGTCTGATGCCCAAGACAGAGGACTGAGCTGGAGATATCACGTCTGAGAGTCATCCTGATACCGAGAACTCAGAACCACAGCATGGACAAATCTCTCAGGAAAGTACATAAGTGGGGACACACACCTGGTATTATCAGAAAAGCTCCAATATTTGAGAAGCTCACATGTGGAAGAAGAATCAGTTTAACACCTAGGCCCAATGGGAAGAAGTGCAGGAAGTCCAGCGCACCCCAATGTTTGGCGGAAATGGGAACTGCGTAGGCCTATCCATGGCTGTGACTCCCCTGGTAGGAAGCTAGGAGCTGGGCGAGACGGTGTCTGCACCTGGTGGGGGAGGACCTCCAGGCAGGAGGAAGGTTGGCCAAGCTGCTTCCCGGGTTCTCTGCCTCTCAGACAGATTCAGCAATGCTCTGTTTTCCTCCCCCGGCTGTACGTGTCTTGGGTTCGAGGATTATGTCCCAGAACACAGAAGTATTGGATGTGAAATGGATCTCAGTGAGTACCTATTGATCACTAGGACGTTAGAAAGCTCTGTGAAACTAGGTCAACACGTGCTTTTAGCCACACATGTCCAAGGAGCAGTGCAGAAAGGAGGTTGGACCAGGGTGAATTAGTTAGGGGGAGCGTGGAGGAGGGCAGAGCGTGGAGGAGGAGGTGAGCCCAGCAGAGGGGCAGTGGTGGTGGTTTGCTCTGAGTCAGGGCTGAAAGAAAGTGCATGTCATACAGGTGCCAGGAGACATCTGGCTGCAAAGCGCTGGGCTGGCCTGGGGAGGGCCGAGCTTAGTTAGGGGCGAACACTGCACATACAGAGACGCACCCGGACCCAGGTCTACATGGGACCGTCTCCCTGCCCAACAGGCAATGCCAGGCGACAGCACCCTACACGCTGCCGCTCAGACCCACACCCAGTCAGTGGTTAGGGCATCTCCTCCTGGATCCCACCCCGCGCCAAAGCCAGCGTCCTTCTTTCCTGAAACCCCCTCAGGCTCGGGCCGCCAGGTGCAGTCGCTGGCGCTCCAGCTCAGGCCGCCTGCAGCGGGGCCTGCCCGCTCCCGGGGTTCCTGTTTAAAGGGCCCCGAGGCAGAGCGCGCCACCTCCCTCCCGTCCCGGGCTGTGAGCGCTGCAGAAGGGCTGCTCCCCACACCCGTGCCTCCGCGCAGACCCACACGCGAAAGTGGACACGAGGTCATGTCCTCGATCTCGGGGCAGAAACAATGCTTGGAGCCCAGTCACTTTGCACGTGTCTGGCAGCCATTCCCGGGGCTCAGCCAGTAGCTCGTTTCAAACGTGGGTGATAATTTGCAGATTCATTCAGTAGAGATGAAACGAGTCTCCTATGTCCCAGTGTTTTGTACTTTGTTTGCAGCTGCCAGAATGACCTCTGCTGGCCCCAGCTGGTGTTGTTCAGTGGATAGAGTACCGGCCTGCGGACTGAAGGTCCCAGGTTCAATTCTGGTCAAGGGCACATGCCTGGGTTGTGGGCTCCATCCCCAGTAAGGGGGGCGGGTGCAGGAAGCAGCCAATCAATGACTCTCTAATCACTAATCTCTCTCTCTCTCTCCTCTCTCTCTCTCTCTCTCTCTCTCTCTCTCTCTCTCTCTCCCTCTCCCTCTCCCTCTCCCTCTCCCTCTCCCTTTCTCTCTCTCTCTCCCCCTCTCTCTCCCTTCTCTCTCCCCCATTTCTTCTCTGAAATCAATACAGATATATTTTCTTAAAAAGACCTCTGCTTGATCCTAAGCTAAATGGGGCTAAATCTAATTCAACTAATCAGTGGTGATTGCATTTCGATTGTTTAGAGCCGGTGTGCCACGGGAATGTTTACCACATGCAACACCTGATTGTTTAGTCAGGATACCGACCTCTTTTCCCTTAGACCAGTCATCGGCAAACTCACTAGTCAACAGAGCCAAGTATCAACAGCACGATTAAAATTTCTTTTGAGAGCCAGAAACCAACTTCTGAGCATGGGCCATGAAGTTTCAATTGCACTGTACGTGCGTGCCTGCACGTGGTATTTTGTGGAAGAGCCATACTCAAGGGGCCAAAGAGTCGCATGTGGCTCCAGAGCTGCAGTTTTCTGACCACAGCCTTAGATTATCCAATTAAAAAATGGCAACAGCCATCACAATGATTCCTGTCCAGTGTGAATGAATCAAAGTCATACCTTTTTTATGTGTGTGTGCGATTGGCAAAAATAAGCTTTTTGGTGTGCTGCAGAATTTCAGTAATTGCTTTGTGTGCCATGAGCTGAAAAGGATTGAGAATCGCTGGTTTGGAGGAATGCACGTTGCCTTTTTAGAAAATGAAGGCAGCTGCAGAGAGTGGACGGTGCTGGGCAGGAAGTAGTTTTCCCGGCCTCTTGCATCATGGACCTGCTGTGTGCACCCCACTCCCGGTAGACTGCCTATCACTTCGGAACCTGCACCTCTGACTGCAGGTGAAGGGCAAGGCTGTCAGGGGACTTTGCTAATGTCAACTCCTGAGGGTGAGACCCTCAAAACCATGAGTGTGGTCCCAGAGAAGCCCTGAACACTCTTCCCACCCCTACCCCTGCCCCCCAAACAAAAACCAACAAGAATTCACCACCTTCGACAAATTCCAGCTCCAATGGTATAGCAGTCAATATCAAGCAGTGCTGACTTTGTACCAGGAACTGTTCTAAGCACTTTAGTTTTTAAAATATAATTTTATTGATTTCAGAGAGGAAAGAAGAGGGAGAGAGAGATAGAAACATCAATAATGAGAATCATTGATGGGCTGCCTCATGCACGCCCCCTACTGGAGATGGAGCCCACAACCCAGGCATTGGCCCTGACTTGGAATTGAACTGTGACCTCCTGGTGCATATGTTGTTGCTCAACCATTGAGCCATGCTGACCGGTCTCTTAAGTACTTTATGTAAACACACACATTTAATCCCCAGTAAGCTAATAAGATAGGTACCACCCAGTATGTCCCTCATTTTATGTTTGGGGATACTGAAGCTGGGAGTAGTTACGGAAGTTGCTGGGTTCATACACCCGTGGGCTTGTAGGGTCAGGATACCAGCAAAGGCAGCGGGCTCCAGGGCCCATGCCCACCTACAGAGGTCACTCCAACGTTCAGCTCGATGGTCCTCATTATGGGACTTACACCTTCCTGCGAGCGCTGTCCCAGCTGCTCAGACGGCTCCTGTTGAGAATCCGTGCGACACTGAACTCGGTTCTCCACCAAAGGAAGAGACCACACTCCTCCCTCCGCTCACGCAGGGAAGGAAGGAGTTTCAGCGTCAGAGGCTCTGCTGCTGAGCGTTTAAAACGATAGCTCTGCCTGAACAATTCGGCCATCGGACTGACCCTGCAGAGAAGATGGCAGAGGGTGTTGGAGCCATTCTGTGTGCTCAGCTCTCCCTTTCCCGGGAACGTCAGGCTGAGCTGTGAGAGGCCGAGGCCCTGCCTGTTCTGCCGAGCTGGGGGAGGCACTCGAGGTGCAGTCTCCTCTTGGGGAGCCGGGGGCTCTGCCCCAGGAGCTGCAGACACTGCTTCTCTGAAGCGCTCAGGCCGTAGCACGGGTCTGACACCCCCACAGCCAGACCAGCACGGAGCCCGGCCCCCGCAGAGGCGTGTGGAGCAGGGCGTGTGGTGAAGTGAGGGTGTGGGCACACCAGGAGTGTTCCTGGAAAGCACGCACTCCCCGCAGGAAGGGACAACAACACTTCAGCCGTATGTGTTTGGGCCTCGTGGAATAATGTTGATCCCAATGTTGATTTAATCCATCTATAAAAATGCTGCTTGTATTTCGTTGTCAATATTTAAAATAATCTTACATAGCACGACTCGGGATGGATGCAAGCCAGGCTCAGCTGCACTGCTCATCTCTCTTTCACACTCACCCGTGCCCACTCCTGGCCGTGACCCCGAGGGGCTGGCTCCACCGAGCACTTGCAGCCTCAGCACACCGTTCTGTACACCCTCGCTCACCCTGTCCCGCCACATGTTTTCTGTTCTCCTCCATCCTCTGTGCTCTCATAATACCCTGTGCAGCCCACTGCTGCACACCCACCACCATGGGGTCCGGAGACGGTTTTATTTATTTGTTTATCATTCGTGTTGAAACTATTACATATGCCTCCTTTTCTCTCCCACTGACCCCTTTTAGTCCTCCCCCCCTACCCACCTCCACCACCCTCTTGTCTTGCCCACGGACAATACCCCCAGCCTTCACCCTTCCCTCACCCCCAGCCTCCCCCTTCCCGCTGAGATTCCTCAGGGTGCCCCATGCTTCTGTATCTCTGGGTCTGTTTTGTTCGTCTGTTTATTTTGCTCATTAGATTCCACATGTGAGTGAGATCATGTGACACTTGTCTTTCTCTGACGGGCTTATTTTGCTTAGTATAATACTCTGCAGGTCCCTCCATGCTGTGGAGACAGTTTTGATTGTTGCAGCTGGTGGGGTGTGTGTGTGTGTGGGGGGGGAGAGATGCTACTGGCATCTCACAGGCAGAGGTGAGGGAGCTGCCCAGTACGGTGCAGGCTCAGGTCCAACAAGATCGCGCGGTAGCACTGACATGGAGGACCCGAAGCAGAGCGTCTGCTCCATCAAACAGACTGAGTGGGTGTGCGAGGAAGGGAGGAGGGAGCGATTTTTAGCGATTCCATAGCGAGTGGTAACGTTTCTGAGAGGGGTGTCAATTGTAAGAGCAGGTCTGTGTAAGTTAAAGCAACTCAATGATCCCAAGTTTGCAAAAACATTTTTTAAAGACAGAAATCTAGCAGAGCAGAGCATGGTGATGGCACGTCCAGATATAATACCCTAAAACTGGGTTTGATGGCTGAAGCCAAGGTTTTTCCCGGAGGAAAAATGTTGGATTCCAGGAGTGTATCTGCGAGGCATGGGTACTGTTTGGATGGGACCTGGATTTTCTAAGGGTTTGGAATATATCACTTGATCATATTTTTTGATCAGAGCTCATATATTAGGAAACCTACAGTTAAAGAAATTAGTTTTGGCAGCATGCACGGGAGAAGGATTGGCCAGCACTCGGAGGGAAGAAAGTGTAACCTTTAGCTCGCAGTTCTGCTGGCCCAGGGGATTCCGGGTCCAAAGCCTGAACTGAACTCTGGGGAGGCTCTGACCTGTATGTCTCCTCCTGTGGCGGCCCCGAGGGTCCCGCAGCTCCGCCCAAGTCCGTCAGCGGGGGGAAGTAAGACTACAGTTTTAACCAGATACTGAACCAGGTTGCAAGCCCCCCTCACTTTCTTTTTAGTTCACAAAGTATATATTCTTTACAAACCCTTCCTAGCACCTTCCACTAGTCTTGGGCCAAGGAATGCCACTCATCTGGAACAACTACCTGCAGATAAGGAATTCTTATCCTGTGGTATCTCCTTTCTTGTCTTATCTCTCTTGCAAAAGAGCTGCCCTTCTATTCAGAAGGGATACAGGGTAAACCCTATTCCCGGATAACCTGGTAGAATCTCGCTGCCCTGCAGGGAACACCGGTGGGGACGGTTATGGGTTACGGTACAAACCAGATGTGAGGGACTTGTTCAGTCCTGCCTATACTGGCTCTCTCTTACTTTCCATGTAAGTCTACCTGGAAAGTTCATATAAAAACTGCAGCATTATCAAACCTCTCCTAGCATAATCAGACGCTCAGCAGGAAGAAAACTGACTGTGTAGAAAATGTATGAGAGCTGATTCATCTTCAAATTGAAATGGTCTTAAGAGATGACGCAAGCCTCCCATTTTGCATGCTTATCTGAGGATGAAAGAGGAGAATGGACAATTTATAGCCATCTTGCCAACTAGGATTTTGAATTTTTAAAAGACCTCTAAGGGCGTTGGATTCTATTCTCTGAAATGGGCTCTGGGTGCCCAGGAGAGGAACTCCCCTTCTACTGCCCCTTCCTGGGTTTACCTCAAATCCCTCCCGGCCTCCAGGCGTCGGTGGGTCCCCCGTGGCTCTGCCTCAGACCCACGGGGACCGAAGATCCGAAGACGTTAGAAATGCGGAGCCACAAGGAGGGGAGGTAAAGCTACTTGGGGTTAGGAGAAGGGGGAGGCCCTCCGCTGCTTTTTGCTTTTTCCCTCTGAGTCCCTCTGAGGACCCTGCAGGGATCTCAGGGCTGTGGGGGGCGGGGTCCCACCCATTTGTAGTCAGTTCTTCTCTGGAGGGAGGGGAAGGGAGCATTGAATCCGTTGGCCTGTAAATACCAGCCGCCCAGTTAAACAACTTTGATGTGTCTGGAATTTACAGTAGGATAAGAATTTCAAGTTCTAGTTATTGTAGTAAGTGGGAGTGCTAAAGACTGCTGAAACTATTGCCCAGTCTAACGCACACGGTCGTGGAGCTGGTCCTAGGAAAGAGCACGTTGCACAGATGACAGTGCTGCAGTAACCAAAGTGGACATGCAGCTCCACGGCTTCCGTTTTCATTGAGAGGCAACGGCTGGTTGTGATGGTGCCACTAAGACACCCTCCTGGGAAGTGAGGACTTCTCCTTCCCGCCCTCCCGGTCCAGCAGAGAGGCCTGGGGTTGTGTTTCTGGGTGCCACTTGGAGCTGCTCCGGATGACGGCTGCCCAGAAGGGGGCTCTTGTACCACGGGGCCTCGCGGACATCACTGAGGGCTCCGGGCGGAAGGAGAAAGCCCTCTTCCCGAGGGACCTGGTTGAAGTATGGAGGCCTTGGTTCCTGTGGACTCAGTGTTTGCTGGTAGGAACGTGGGAGATTTGCACCCGATTGCTGCCGTTTTTCAACAAGCCTGTGTCATCAAAAGGAATGAGTGAGCCTGGATGCAGCCCCCGCCTTCTGGGGCTCACATTCCTGGTCTGCGCTCACCTGGCCGGGCGGTGCACTGCAGCTTGACGAGGAGGAGCCGCTGGAGGTGACTCATGGAAATCTCCTCGGCTGCGGGTTCAGTGCCATGGACACACACCGAAGGACACAGCCATCCCCACGTGTTCCACCGGTGTGGGAGGACCCAGTGTTTTTATTGTTCTTTGCTTTGAAAGCAATGCTGATGGACAAGATCTGTAGCTTAACATTTTTCCGGGAAAGCTGGTGGCCTCCACTGATTTTTAAATGTTCTCATCTCCTTAGCATGTCATGCGTGAATGAGGTGGTCGTGTGATCTGTTACCCAACCAGGGAAGCTTTTGTCTGGGGAGGTGCTGGGGTGGAAGGAGCAGACACACGGACGGCTCCCAGCACAGGGAGGCTGCCAGGCACCTCCACCAAGCAGGGGCTGCAGGGCGGCCAGGGAGTGCAGCTCCTCAACAAAGAACCTTTGAAACGAAACCCGTGCCTGAGCTGCTGGCCGATGCGTTAGAGACGGCAGGAGGTGAGAGGAGTCTCGCTTGCTCACCATGCCACGGGGCGCCATGCCCATCCTGGAGAGTCCTAACTGGCTTCGGAGTTCGGTCAGCTCAGCTGAGATGGATTTTGAGAGAGGAGGTAGAAGAAACATATGATCGTTAATGGCCCCAAACAGATTTTCATCCATTCATTCCCAACTCAACTCCAGCCTCAAAGTAGATTATAATCTTGTCGTTTTCATCATCGACCTTGGTGTTGTGAATGAATTCTCTTGGTCCAGTTTCCTATTCCTTTCTGCGGAACTTTATGATGTATCATGGATTTTAAAACACCTATAAAGCTTACTCTGTACTTATTGTAAATTGTCATAATCTTAAAATTCTCAGCACCCTTAGGACTTTGCTGTACCTGCTTTTCCTATTTTGTTACACTTGCTGGTTGGTGGGTATTGGGTACTGACTTAAACTTTCCTGGAATCTGTCGTTGCTCCGGCACAGCGGTGGGAAGCTGCTGGGACCGACCAGGGCCTGCGATGGTTCTCAACGCCCAAACGGGTGGCGCCGTGCCGGGCTCACCACGCGCTGGGAATTCCGGGCTCTCTCCGAGTGACTGTGGTGTCCGCTGCCTGTTCCCAGACGGTCTGGCCGATGACGACCCTCTGCACTGGATGGCTTCTCACTTCCCTGCTGGATCTCAGCAGTTGTTCATGTTTCAAATGATTTTGGTTGCAAGTCAACCACAGGCGGAACTGCAATTATTGCAAGCATCTCAGTGACACGGACAGGTGCCTTCTACAAGGTGAGTGCCCGTGTTCGGGCAGTTGGCACAAAGCACAGTTTATGCTACGAGGGGCTGGCAAGTTGCTTTTCACTTAATTATGCAACGACTACCTGATTTCAAAAACAGTACTAGGTTGACAATATAGGCCCGTACATTAAGAAACGATGGTAATGTACCTGGCCGGTTGGCTCTGCACCGGGAATTAAAGCCCCTGAAATGGCCAATGGCTCGAGTTTGTCATAGCGACAGAGTAAACAGGGGACAGAACAAGCCTCCACTCACCAGGGTGTTTTCATCCTGCCTTTCGGAAGCCGAATAATTTCACGTTGTTGCACGTATTTATTTTTAAGAAACTGGGCTAGGAAATGGTTGCTAGTGCCTGGCTCTGAGGGAGCCAATCAGTTAAAACTGTGCTAAAGAGTAGCATGCGGATTGCCACCCTGTGGTGCGTGGCTGGGGGTGGGGCGTGGGGCGTGGTGCAGAGCGTGGCCGCCTGGGCCTGACCAGGAGGATGGATAATCCGATCGGGCCCCCACCCCCCCTTCCCCGTTTCGTCCCTTTGCTTCTCGCTGCCTTTGCGGACTCGGCACCGTCCCTCCGTAGCCTCCCTCCTGCGCGGGCCGCCCGGCTCGGCAGGACCAGCCCGGTGTGTCCCTGCCTGTGTCACAGACGTGGAATGGCATTCGGGCCACTTGGCTCCAACCTCGCTTGATGATGGTGACACAGTTTCTGGGAAAACTACTGGGAGCTCCCTGTCTGAGCGGGCGGGGGCGTCGGTCAGCCCCGGGACGGCGCGGGCAAGGAGGCCGTGCCCGCGGTCTGTGTCTAAGGAGCCTTTCTCGCGCGACAGAGCCACTCAGACAGGGCTCTTCGCCCTGGCCGTGGCCACCGAGACGGCCTGGACGCCTCAAGAGGAGCCGGCTCACTGCTGGAGAAAGAAGATGTGGCCACCTATTGGAAACCAGTGGTCCTCTTAACCAGTCATGTGACAGGAGCACTGGGAGCCTCGCGGCTCCCTCGTATCAGGAATGTGCTGAAACGTGCCAAACGTGCCGGGAACGGCCCCTGGGATAAAGAGGACCAGTGGGCACACCTGAGTAGGGTTACATTGAGGCAATGATGTCTTTGTATCTAAAAATTAAACATGAAAACAAAGTACAGTGAGGGCTCCCCTGGGGGATGGGGTGCGGCAGTCAGAGAGGGCGCAGCCCGGTGCGGCCACAGAGAGCAGCCGCGAGGCCAGGAGGGCGAGGGCCACGTGGCGTGGCGGTACCGTTTAAACTCGCTCAACAGAAGCTTGTGTAGCTCTGGGGACTCCATGGAGTTACACACACACACACACACACACACACACACACACACACGGCCCCGCTACAGGAAGGCCGGCTGATTGTCCTTGGAAACCTCAGGCACTGAACGTCCTCACAGAGGCGCAGCCGGGCCTCCGCTGGCGGGGCGGGCCTGGCGGGTGCTTTCTCGGCACCGTCTTGTTTGTGCTGCGACCAGCTGCCTGTCCCCACACACCTCCCACCTTTCCTGACGAAGACAGTTATCCCCGGAGCGATCTCACCTAGAAATGGGGCGGGGAGGGTGACCAGAACCAGAGGCCTGGCTGGCCCCCCTCGTCCTGCGCCCGTCCCAGCCCTCACATTTCCAGGACTCGGTGAACTGTGAGGTCTGAGTCTGCAGGCGCTTCCTGGTTTATCCTTAGAGAGTTAGGCCAGGTTAGCAATGGCCCAGACCAGATGGGTCTGGCTCGGTCACAGACCTCTCCCAGGAACGGGAGCTGAGCAAGGCCCCTGGGGACCGGAGCGGGACTTCTGGAGCCTCGGCCCGGCTCCTCTTGGATGGGGTGTCTGTGCCGAGGCCCTCGGCTCGGCGGGGCCTGCCTCTGGGTTGGGGGGCTGCACTGGGTCCTCGGCCAGGCGTGTAGGCTGTCACCTTCCATGTCCCCACATGGCCTCCACGGCTCTCTTGGCACGATTGCCTTAATTCCACGTGGACTGTGCTGAAAATAGAAAGCGCTTTAGGCTCTCCTGGTTAAAACGGCTCTTTTTAACCTCAGCATTCCTCAGCATTCACTTGTTTTGCATGGGTAACCATAGCGCTGAGAGAGAGAACAGAGCTGCTGTTGGATGTCCCGATTAGCAGCATCAGATTAGGGGACGAAGCTGTTTTTAGAACACTCAGCCCTGACTGGGCTTTCCCCTCGGTGGCTGTGAGGGCCTCGGCTTTGCTCGCTCACGTGGAACTCCGTGGGCGCCATTCTTCTGAGTGTCAGAAAACCGCCTACGCCAGATACCGAGGGGAGTTTGCAAAGGATCTTCCAGCAAAAGGTTATAAGAAGTTTAAGAAGTTGGAAAAGAGTAATGACTAAAAAAGGGTGTGATTGAGAAGCCCGGTGGAAGCAGGATAGTTAAAGGATTCAGTGCACTTCAAGCGACAGCCTCTGCAAGGTCACGGTGGAATTTAACAGGCTCGTCTGGGACGTGGCGCCTCAGACTCACAAGGGCCGCTGGAGCCGGCTCCCGGGCAGAGGAGGGAAGGAGTTGGAGGGCAGTCCCATGAGCACACGCAGACAGGTTCTACCGGCCGGGACAGCATTTCCGAGCCCACGGAGGAGCGGGCGGCGGCAGCAACGAGCCAGACCCGCCCCGGGGTGTGCGCGGAGAGCTCGCGAGGCGCGTGGGCCGGCCTCCCACGGACAGGGGGCGCCTGGCATCTGGACGTTGGTGTTCATGGGAGACACCGGGCCACATCAGTCCTCCGAGGATGCCTTCCTGAAATCGATCCGGCCGGGAGGGATCAGAGGAATTATCGATAAGAACAGGAATGTTCAGTTCTCACCGGGGAGCAGCAGGGAGAATCGATTTCTGCCCCGGACGGTGGAACCGCTCTGAGCGTCCGTGCTTCTCACCCTTGGGGACGATCACGACAGCGTCTCACATAGTCGTGCCGTGTCCGTGACGTGCTCTCCACAAATAATAGGATCTCTAGAAGAAGCTGTGCTCTCCTTTAATTCCGGGTGAGCTCTGTGAGCTCGGGTCAGGAGACGCGGAGGGTGCGCCGTCTCTGTGAGGTGGTCGGGCCTCTGGGGGCAGGAGCGTGGGACGGACCGGCTCTCCAGAGTTGCCCCCAGCGAGGGGAGAACAACGCACGGGCTGCATGGAACCAGCGACAAAACGAAGTGCCAGCACGCGGCGTGGACCACCTCTCAGAGCAGTGAACCCTGGTGGGTGGATGGCAGACATGGGAGAGACGGCAGTGATGGCACGTAATCCCAGTCCCATGTGCCGCCCGCCCAGCCTGTTCCCGATCAGTGTGCCGTGGCAGTCAGCGTGCCGGACCGACATGCCCGGCTCGGGGCCTGACTGGGGACGGAAACAGAAAGCAATCCCCGTCCGAGTGCCTTTGTCGACGTCATCACCAACAACTGTGATTGCCCAGGAAGTCACATGGGCTTGAAGGCAGAAGCAGTCTGCAATGTAATGTTTGGGGGCAGGAAAGGAAACAAGAAAACCGTTCTGATTCCTTTCCAAGATTTACTGCTTCCTCACACTGTATTTCCAGCAGCTACATACTCAACATGTTAACCAAAAAGCGCTTTAAGCAGTACATTAACTGAAAGGCAAGGTAGTAAGTGGTAACAGCCGGTAGTTACTAACTAGTACAGGTGCTTACCACATGTCAGGTGTTTTTCCGTGTACTTTGAATATATTCATTCACTTCATTTTCACAATGGCCCTATGAGTTAGATTTCATCATGAAGCTCACTTGAGCAAACTGAGAGAGAAAGAGGTTTAAGAATTTCCCCAAAGACCACACACCAAAGTAGAAAAAATATATTAATTAGAAAATTTAGAGATTAGGCTTTTCTTCATATCCACTCCACTAACTAGCTAAGAGACAGTAGACAGGTCACCTGCATTTGCAGAAAAAGTAAGAGAATTCTCAGAGTTCTTTTTATAATCTGTATTTTAAACATTGATAAATATTTTTAAAATATTTCCATATTCAAGTATTTTATGTTTTTATTTAAAGTAATTTAATTTAAAGTAGCTCTTCCAATTTCTTTGCCTTCCTGCTTTGTAAAATTGAGGACATTAATTAAAGTATTTTTTTATTAAGAACAATTAGTAAGAACTTTAGGTGGGACATGGTGGAGGAAGGGTAAAGTGGAGCTGTACTTACAGCAGGGCCGGGGAATGTCCTACCCTGGCCATATAAAAGCAAAACTATTTGGTCTGGCCCCACCAAGGCATTAGGGATGAGTTGATTAAATGATGACCAGCTATAGCAAGCTGATTTTTACATTGATAATTTTAAATGGCCTGCAATGATGTTACAAATATCCAAATGGCCCTTGGCAGGAAAATGGTTCCCCCTCCCTGACTTACAGCAAGCAGCTGAGAGTCACACCCATTCATTTTGGGTTTGCATCTCTGTTTCCTCTTTGCCTACACGTTCTGCTTCAGAGTCACCCCTCGGATGAACTTTCATTCTCCAATCCATTAGAATTGAGATATAGGATCTTAGTTTCCTCAGGAAAAAATGGCCATATTTTTATTTCGTCATTTTTTATTGGGTTCCTATCTTCACTGGGTCCTAAGTAGTCAAGTTGAACATTGGAATCTTATTGTCCGAAGAACGGCCAGCCAGACTCAAGCCTGCGGGACAGGTGAGAGACAGGCCTGTGATTGTGACCCACGCTGGCACCCTCCTTCCCTCACCCTCGAGGGCTTCCCTGCTGCGGTCTGGAGGAGGGCCGGGGGCTGCAGGCTGGCCTGGAGGAGGGGCCGGGGGCTGCAGGCTGGCCGGGTGCTGGTAGGCTTTGATGGGCCAGGCCTGGCTCTGTGGCTCCGGGAGGTGTTTGGAATCATTCCTGTGAAGTTGCAGGCAGCCAGGAGGCAGGGCTCTCCTCAGGAGCTCTTAGAATGGAGCATTGTTTGAAAACAAAAGGTTGGATTTGGCCCCACACAAATACATGGGCTTTGGAGAGGAAATCCAGAAGTCCGTGGGGCATGGTCTCTTGCCAGCTGGTTCTGAAAGCCCTCCTGTCCTCAGCTCACACAGCACCTCTCCTCCCCGAGCTGGAAGGCCATCGCATTCTTCCCTCCTGTGTCCCCCTGGACTGTTCCTAAAATGTGCCGCCCCCCCCCCAGACAACCCCAAGTTCAGGGGTGCAGGTGTACCCCACGTCTTTTCCTTTCTGAAGTGCCTGGCTTCCTGAAGGCCAGCCCCCATTTAAACCACCCACACTTTCTGTTCCCGTCTGCATCTCAGACCACGTAGGAGCAGGCCGCCTCCCTCCTCTCGTGCTCCCTGCATGCTCCCTCCAGTCCTCGCCATCCCTCGCCTTCCCTCGCCATCGCTGGTCACTGGACGCGGCCTCCACCGCTGGGCGGGGGGGAACCTGGTGTCAGTGCCCGGTTCCAGGTGCTTGTTGCTCATAATTCAGAGCGATGAGCATTATCTGTCACCGTGAGGCACCGGCAGTCACTGCGCCAGCTCACGGGGCGCCTGGCCCTGATGGAACTTTCCATTCAGCTGATGGTGTGGCCACGTCTGAGGGAGGTGGAAGAAGGAACAGCCCACGTGCGGGGCCCAGACCATCCTGGTTCCATCCTCCACATCCTGGTTCCTCTCCCATCATCCCCTCCTCCACACTCTGCCTCTGCGGGTGCAGGGAAACCAGCACCACCTTCCCGCTTCTCCTCCGCTTTGGACCGAGTGTGGGAAGGTGGCAGCAGGGAGACGGCAGTCACGCTGCCCTCCTCCACCACATCTGTCCTCCCTCCCTCCCTTCCTCCCGCCTTTGCCTTTGCCTTTTTCTGCTTTTTCTCTTTCCCTCCCTCCCTCCCTCCCTCCCTCCCTCCCTCCCTCCCTTTCTTTCTTCTTTTCTTTCCTTCTTTATTTTCAAACTTACAGCTTCACATTTCTTTTCAAATGAACGTCTGTATTGCTTTTGGGACTCACTAAAAGTGTTGCATATTTCTGATAGCATGTCAGTCACACAGGTTTTTTGTTTGTTTGTTTGTTTCTGTTTTTTTGTAGATTCAGAGAAGTGAGACACAAGTTATAGTACAAAAGCTTTGTAAAATCCTGGAAGTGTGAAATTACCTGCTTTGTGGATACTCCTGTCCTCCCATATTTCAAAAATGCCTTCCATATTTATATAAAGATTTATTAAAACTTATAAATTATTTAAAACTAGGGGCCTGGTGCATGAAATGTGTGCACTGGGGGTGGGGGACCCCTCAGCCCAACATGCCCCCTCTCACATACTGGGAGGCCTCAGGGATGTCCCACTGACGGCTTAGGCCCGAGCCCCACGGGGAGTGGGCCCATCCACAGTCTGGCTTCCCTTTGTGGGAGGCACCCGGGCTGATCAGGGGAAGGCACCAGCCCCACCACCCGCTGCCACAGCCACTGCCGGCACCACAGCCACCGAGGTGTTGTCATCAGCACGGACTTCAGTCCCTTCACCACGAATAAGTGACAACTTTCTTTAGGCATTTTCAAGATGTGTCTTTCATAGGCTATGCATTTCTTTCTTTATTTTTTTATCATCACCTGGGGATATGTTTCCATTGATTTTTAGAGAGTGTGGAAGAGAAAGGGAGAGACAGAGAGAAACATCAGAGTGAGAGGAACACTTTGACTGGTTGCCTCCTGCACGAGCCCGGATCTGGGCCCCGGCCAGGGAGGAGCCTGCAACCCAGGTACATGCCCTTGATCAGAATTGGACCCAGACCCTGTGGTCAGCAGGCTGAGGCTTTATCCACTGAGCCAGACCGGCTAGGGCAGGATATGACATGTTTTAGTCCTCCAGCAGCAGACCTTCATTTTTTCCTCCAGACTGTGGTAGAAAAACCCTAGATCACCTTTCTGGATTCTTATTACCCAAGTCACTAAGAATATTAACAGTCGCATACAGGAAGCTTAGCCAACGTGTAGTCAGAAAAGGGGTCTCCTCTGCAGTTCACACCAATCGTGGGCTGGGCCCTGCCCAGGCCTAAAGCCCCTGGTCGAAAGCCTCTTGGCAGGGGGTCCTCTCCTGCCCAGGCCTTTCCTCACCGTGACCTGGTGTCAGCATGTTCCTGGGACACAGGCCCTGGGCGCCTATATATGCAAATTAACTGCCATCTTTTTTGTGTTAATTTGCATAGTCACTCTGGCTATCGGTGTAGTGAAGGTATGGTCAATTTACATGTTTGTCCATTATTAAGTAAGATTGCAAGAGTAATGCCTTCCTATTCTACCTGTCACACAAGCCAGGGGCCCACAGAAAAGCTGACCCCTGCCCTCAGCCCCAGTGACCCCTGCCCAGAGCAGTGGGCAGGAGGGGCTGTGCATTTCTCCACACCTGGTTCTATTTTTCCCACAAATATAGAATTATGCTATTTGTGTATCTGTTACTTATCCAGCCATTTTCATATTCATGGATATTAGATGTGGATTTTTGTTTGCATTTTGTTTTTTATATTTTTTTTGTTTTATTTGCTTTTGTAAGCACAAGCAATGCTGCTATAAACACTCAAATTTATTTGGTCAGTTTTAAATATCTCTTTTTGCCTGGCTCCAGATTTGGGTGATAAACTTAAAAGGTTGACCTTTAAAAAACAAAAACAAAAACCCCACAATGCCAAATCTCTGAGCTTCTTGACAGAAAACGGTAGCAGAGGATAACATGCCTTCCAATTATTTTAAAATTCATTTAGATACATAACCTTCATCTTAGGAAAAATTACTGCAGATTCCCATCCCCTAACCCCCCATCTTAAAAAAAAAAAAAAAGATAAATCTTCTGAAAGTGAAAAAAATAGATTAAGAAAATTATAATAACTTATAAGTTCAAGCTTTGAACATAAAATAAAGACAGAATGGCATCTAAATAAGAATAAATATATTAATGCAAGAAACCTGAAATTTCCCAAAAGGAGGTGGCAGAATTTTATTCAGGCTGCGGACGTGTGCCTGGTCCATTCTCCTGCATTAGTCTAGCTATTGTGGCTGCGAGAGAGCCGTCTGTCTGCGGAGAACTCTCAGGAGGGTGCGGACCCACAGTGGCGAGGCTGACTGCTTTATTCCTTCACCTGGACCTGACGTCACCGAACCAAGCAGATGGCGGCGTTACCCAGTCCGCTCTGTTTGCAGCCAAAGACCAGTGAACAATTTGTCCTTTAGTCCCGGTGCCCAAGGGGAGGTCAGATGAACGCCTCAGCCTGACCAGCCCCACCTGGGCAGGAGAGCACCTTCGACCTAAATAGCAGCCTAATTGTCTGTCCTTAATCATCTGTTTACCTGCAGCCTGGCCCGTGGAGTCCTGCTCCTCAAACAGAGGCCTGAGATCCTGCCGGGGCCAGTGCTCAGAGTTCAAGGGCCTCCCCCAAGGCCATTCTCAGTCTCACCCCGGACTCTCCTGCTGACTGCCTCCCCCCCCCCCAAGCACAGCTCTCCTTCTACTACAGTTGTTGTCGTTGGACACAAAATGCATTATTTCAGTGCCGTTTTCTGGATTTTGTCGAAATACAGCTTTTGCTTGTCAAGAACTCATCCTAAGCACCCACCCCAGCAGTTCTGAGCCGATGCCCACTGAGAGCTGGCAGACGCCAGGTGCTGTTTTAATGATGCCTGAGTTACTTCGTTCTCACAACACTCTGATGAGGGTGGTTGCCATAATCACCTACCTTTTACAGGTGAGAAAGTTGAGGCCCAGAAGTTAACTTGCCTGAAACCACACAGCTTAGTCATTGTGCGGAGCGAAGTATTAACCATCTGCACGCCATACGCATCTATAGATGCAAGCGGCGGACCTTTTAAATTAAATTCCAAGTATCGTGGCAGTTAACTGGTTAAACCCAGCTCCCGCTCTCTCTGCTGGAGTTACCAAGGGCAATGGAGGACGAGCTGCTGTGACATGTAGACCCAGGAGCACGCGCTGCTCCAAGCGATGCTCCCGGTCCCTGGGCAGCTTCCTCAACAAGAGCATTTCCGGACCTGAGCGCCTTCCATCTTGGCTTTCACCATCGCTAAGGACTCTTCTCACCAGAGGAAGGAGGAAGGGCATGGAAGGAAACCTCAGCCTGGGAGCTGCCCATCCATTCCAGACCTGCTCCCTGCAGTGTCCCTGTGGGTCTGAGAGAAGAAAGCACTTCTGGTGAAAAGCCACGTATCTCTGCCATAAGCTCACTATTCGGTCTCTTGATTTTGGCAAAATATCTGTGTGATGGGGATAAAGAACAAGGACATAGAAATAGTGCCATGCCCTCCAGGAATTCATAATTTAGTTTGGGAGCAAGGAAATGAATCTATAATGAGAAATAGCAGGACAAGTTGGCAGAATAGAAGCCCATTGAGTTATAGGAATTCAGAAAAGGGAGCTTTGTGGGCAGGATTCGACAGGATTTGAATTCTATCTGGAAGGGAAAGAGCAAGGAATCTTTGGCTCCTGAGGGAAGACAGAGCAATCTGAAGGTGCAGAAATAGACCATGTTTGGAAAGGAGGCCTCTCTTCAAACCCTCTGCCTCGTGGTGTTGTCTTGGGCAGGTAACTCTGTTTCACATAAATGCACGTTCTTCTAACGAACCTTGTCTCCAGCATATTGCATTATTTTATATTCCCGCAGCAGAGTAAACGGATCGAGAAGGTTGGCTGGCCAAAGCTGAGAAGGAGGAAGACTTTCGTGTGGACACCACGGCCTGATGGCTGTGTCAGATGGTGCAGCATCGTATGCCGCTCAGCACGCCAGGCCCTTGGCAGTTGTCATCACGTCTTCAGCAGAAACATGCACTGATCTGTGGGCAGGACTAGCTTTGTCATGTTCTAAAATTGTTGGGTCGCCCCAACATAAATCTCTTCTAAGACATACCTGGTTGCCTCCTTATATTAGCCCTGGACCGTGGTCGGCAAACTGGCTCGGGAGCCACGGTTTGCCGCTCTGTTGACTAATGAGTTTGCCGACCACTGGCCCAGGAAGTAAGAGAGATGCAAAGGCCACCAAGAACACAAATCTAAGGGCTTTTCCACTGGAGACTCAGAATGCCTGTGTGTGCATGTGCCCGTGTGCATGCATGTGTGGGATCCATGCCATCTACAAACACCACACAACCTCACTCAGCCTTTGGGGAGGCCCACAGCAGGCATTGCCCCTGACCTCCCTCACACACGAGGCTGCTGAGTGCTTATACACACCACGGAGCAGAGAGAGGAAAGACGTCAGATGTGAGGGAACGGAGGACCTTCTGAGCGATTTGGAGGGTCCCTCTGTGGTTCCTGATTGGAGGTGATGGTGACAGGTGAGCCTCAGGAGCCACATCAGGTAGTGAGGGGCTCCCCGGAGGGGGAGGAGCCCGCTTTGTGAGTGTTGGTGAGATCAGCCATTTCCAAGTGGTTTTCTCTGAAAGCGATGACCCAGCAATGCGTGTGCCCGGAGCCTCTGCAAGGCCCCGTGGACGGCCCGCCAAACAGTGTGAGGTCTTCCTGTTGGTCTGGGGTGTGACTTGGGGTGGCAGACAGAGTTTCCTCCGTCCACGTTCTACCGATTCTCGCCGTGCCGGCCTCTGCCTCCCAGCCCTCCTCCTCCTTCCGCCTCGCAGGGGAGATGCGTGGTCCCCGTGGCTCCGTGCTGGGGAGGAGGCTGCTGTTGGGTTGACAGCTGGGCTTGCTTCATGCTGTGGGAGTTTGGAAACAACGGCGGAAATACTGGAAAAGGCCCGAGAGCGGTGTTTTGATCGTCTCGATGTGTTTATCTTTGTGCAGAATGAGTGAGGGACTCTTTTTTTAAAAATATGTTTTTATTGATTTCAGAGAGGAAGAAAGGAGACAGAAACATCAATGATGAGAGAGAATCATTGATTGGCTGCCTCCTGCACGTGCCACACTGGGGATCGAGCCTGCAGCCCGGGCATGTGCCCTGACCTGGAATCGAACCGGCAACCTTTCGGTCACTGGACCATCCCCACCAACTGAGCCACAGGCCAGGGCAGGTGCGGGACTCATCGCCGTTCACAAGAGCGCTGTGCTTGGGCTTCAGATGCCCGTCCACGGACTCCCAGCCATCGAGACGTCCCAGGTCGGTGGGCCGGGACCTGCTGGAGGAAACATCCTCACGTGAGGCCACGGGCCGCTCAGAAGGGCCCGGCTACTGTGCCTGATGACAGAGAAAACTCTGCATTCGGGGCTGTGGGCTGACCGTGTCCCTCCACCGCAGAGACACGTGGCCTCGTGGCCCTCGGTGCCTTGGAATGTGACCGTGTTCGAGGTAAACGCCACAGGGTAATTAAGCTAAAAGAAGGCCATTAGGGAGGACCCAACTCAATATGCCTGGCGTCCTGATAGAAGAGAAGTGTGCGCTGAGACACGCAGAGGAGACGGTCTTCAAGCCAGGACCAGGCCGCACAGGCACCCCTCGAGCTCAGGAGGACACGGCCCTGCGGACACCTTGACTGGGAGCCTGGAGCCTTCCTGCTGACTCAGCCCCAGGCTGTGGTTCTGTGCGGAGCAGCCCTCACAGACGATACGCTTGCGCACGGACATTCTAAAGTTTAGGCCTGCGCTCTGGTACGCTGGGCTCAGCCTCTTGGCCTCCGTGCACCCACCCCCGCCGACCTATAAAAGACACGATTCACACAGTATCGTCTGCTACGAAACGAGTCTGAGTAAAGAGCCTGTGGACTGAGACAACATTTAAGTTTTGTATCTATTTGCCTCTGTCCCCGCGCCGTGCTGAGGCACACCAAGGTCACGGCCACCGTCAGGTCGGCATACGCCTCTCCCGTGGTTGGAAGGAGCTTGCTCGGTCTAACGGGAAGGGGTGATTTACTCATGACTCAGGACCAAGGATGTTTCTGGGTCTTCTCTGTTGTCTTGCAGGTCAATTCTGGTAGTCATGCTGTATTGTTATGATAGTTTAGACCTCGTGTACATTTCATTTTGTAAGATGACTGTTCCTTTGTATCTCGTGCTTTTTGATCATGCGCAGTGCCGTGGCTGAGAGCTCGGCCGAGCCCTGGCCGCCACCCGCCCTCTGGGGAAGGGGAGGAGAGCGAGGAGCCCCCGCTGGTGGGTGCAGCGTGATCTCTGCTCAGGTTTGGACGCTGTGAGCAGAAGAAGGTCCAGCCGTGCCGTGGGCTGCGTTGGCGCCGGGCCTGGTGCTGCTGGCTCTGGGACGATCGGTTCTGCCAGCCCGAGTTCTTGGGGCCCGGACATTGCTGTGCCTTTCCCTTTCTAATTACAGGACGGGAGAAACAGCAACTGACATTATTTCCTTTATAGCTCCCATCGGGTCCCAGCTCCCAGTGCCACCCCAGCTGTGCAGGGAGCGGCTTGTCCTGGGCACGTCCCCACGAGGCCCCTTTGGTTCCAGGGAGCGGGATGGGCCTGGGACGGCAGGGTGGAGCCACTGCTCCGAGCCACCTTGACTGTTTCCCTGTGCCCACCCGAGCTTCCCCTCACCGTGAAGGCCTTCCAGTCACATCACTGACCTCTGCTTGCCTGGCTCAGTTTGAAACACGTTTTAAAAAGCTTTTTATTTTTTTGACAAGACATGCATGATACATCATTTGCAGATTTTCTGAAGCAGCAATTTTGTTGAAGCCAGGAGTTTGAAATTAGGTTTTGTTTCAGAGGGGAGACTATCAAATATTAGCAGGAATACGGAGCAGAAATGGAAATTGAGGGAGGAGACATGGGAGGAAGACTTGAGATTCTTTGTGTTCCAGATGACTCCAGTTTGCGGAGTCATCACCAAATGTGGTCCTACTGCTATGGTCCTCCCTCCCTCCCCTCTTCTTTCCTTCCAGATCTTTCCAACTCGCTTCCAGAAGAGCCTGAGACCCAGGTGCTGGTTGTGGATGGCGGTTGAACCACGAGGCACCAGCTGTGCTCACACTGGCTCTTGGTACCAGTCCTCCAGTGGGGCCCGTGCACGGGAGGTACAAACGTGTGCCCATCCCTTTGCGTTGTCTAGGTCACCCCTCCTCTGTTGCGAACCACGGGTATAATTCTACCAGAAGAAGAAAGAGCAGGCTGTGCCAAGACATTGCAATGACAGGGTATGGCCCTCCAGGTGCCTTCGTTGCTCAGAGGACAGGCCGTGTCCTCTCCTGGGAGAGCCCTCGCCGGTCCTGCTCTGAGTCAGGCACCAGCCACACCTCGCAGGACTCTGTACTTTTCCTTCAGGCCGTCCTCTCGGTGATAATTGCCTCTCGTTGTGACTGTGTAATTACTATGTCTCTTCCCAACTAGATTATAAGCAATAAAAGGAAGTCACTCTGTAAACATTTCTTGAATTAATGAATGGATGTTTCAATGCCATGGGAAACAGAATGTGACACACATTGCTGGTTTTCCACCAAAGCCCCTCTGCATTTTATCCTGGAGGCAGCCAGCTCTATTTCTCAGGCTCCTATCCACGAGGATGTGGCAAACGAGACAGGTCCTTCCCAGGCGCGGCCTGCTCAGTCTCCCACTGGCACTGTCTTCCAGGTGTTTTCTCCTTCCAAGTGATGTGGACAGTGACCTCCGACCCCCTCCCCAAGGGAAGACTCGGGAGCCACTGGTGAAAAGGGTGAGCTTCAATATCAAAGGAGCCTCGTGCCCGAATCACCACATGGAGCGGAGCTACCACACGATGAGAATCACCCGCTGTGGATAATTGGATAAACGAGAAACACACTTTTTCTCTGCGTTTGAGCCAGTCCACATTTGTGGGTCTACCCCTGTTGGTGCCTCGCCGGTCCTGGCCAGATCCACGTGCCGGAAGATCCACGTGCCGGAAGGTATTAGGGAGAGTGGAGGGTGGAGAATGCCTTGGACATGGAGGGCAGGAATGCCCTGGTGTTAGGAAATGTTTGGAATTAGGAATTAAAGGTGCCAGGTTTCCGGCAACACTCAGAAAGTGTGTCACCGCTTCTCTGGGGCCCGGGGGCTGTGAGCCAGGTGGGGGGTCTGCTGAGTTCCGGAGCCCCTTACCGCTCTGTGCTGCTCCCTCCGCCGCTCCTGACAGGGAAGCAGCGGGTCCTTGTTCACAGGGGGTGACGGTCGCAGTGTTGAGAGGCATGGCGTCCACTCTCTGGGTCACTGAGTCTCTGTCATCCCAGTGCTTGAGATTCTGGAACCTTGCCCAGAGTCCTGAGGCTGACCTCATGGAAATAAAAGACGAGAGGTAAAGGCATCCACACATCTCCCCAAATGCGCCTTCGAGGCTGCTCTGATAGACATTCCATGGCCGAGGCCACAGGAGCCACCTGGATATCAGTCAAGATGCATGTAGCCCCTGCCCCGGAAGGAGTCCTCCTCTGCTGTCACCGCGGAGAAAGACAGGGCAGGCACAGCCACTGCTCAGCTTAGCGAGTGACTGCGGGCCTGGGTATGCGGCCAGAGCCGCCTCCTGCACCAGAACCACTCAGTTCACTTAATGTGCCTACTTTTCAGACCATGGCAACTTTTGTTAGAGAAAATAATGCCTTAAAAAGTCCCCGCTCCACGTCATTGTGCAGGAAACCAGGACCTCCGGCACAGCTTGGGCAGAGGACCTCCAGGGTACAGTCCTGTCAGCTACGGATCATAGAGGAGACGTGAGCTACGGTTAAGTTGCAAATTCGAGGTGAGCACAAAAGGAGAGATGAAAATCCAAACGAAGGAGAGGCACAGAAGGGCCCCCTGACCAGAGTGAGGGGCGAGCATGTGAAGGAGGTGGGTTTGAGGAGGACGCTGACTGTGGGTAGACTATGTTATTAGTCAGGCACTAAACGTAGCTGCGTGCAGCAGGACATCCAAATACAGTAGCTGAGCATGATGGGAGTCTATTGTCCCTCTCCTACGTGGCGCAGGGATGTCAGGGCAGCGCTCTCTTCCACCGGGACAGGCCCGGTGTGATCTGTTTTCTCAGACCTCGGAAAACAGAGGCTCAGGCAGTTAAACCCTTTCCCAAGAAGTGCGGACAGGACAGGAGTGAGCGGCTGCCTCGGGATTGATTCCCTGGAGCAGTTGGTTCCCAGTGCCGGTCCTGGCCCAGGCGGCAGGAGCCTGAGGTGCAGAGAGGCTCCGGGGAGGAGGCGGAGACAGACGTTCCCACTGCAATTTCCACTTTTATAGTGTTTGTCATGAGACAAAAACATCCCAGGGGCTCAGAGAGACAAACCCAGGAGTTAGAAAGAGATGCTATCTACTCAAAGCCTGGGAGGCCCAGGGAGTTAGTGCCCACAGCACGGCCTGCCTCAGATCCTCCCTGGGTCCTCTGACCCCCACCCAGTTCATAATCATTGGTCACCAAGGTCTTACCTTAAAAACAACACATCGCTCTTTCCCTCAATTAATCCTTGATCTCACCCATTCCTTCTTCCCTTCATCATCCTTCAACCTGGAGATCTCCCACCTAGGGAATCTGTCTATTTATAGATATTCAGTTACTCATTTTTTGAAATATCATTGACCCAACATTATCTTAGTCTCAGAGGCAAACATAATAACCTGATATTTGCATATATTATGGAGGGGTCACCATAACGATTCTACTTGACATCCTCACAACTGTGGTGGGAGCTGTGGGGTGGACGCTCAGCCACTGTGATGTACGCGGTAGACTGCGTCACCCGTGGTCTGCCACGTCCTCCAGCAACCTCTCTCTCTCAGGTTTCACTTTAGGCGTCACGGCTTAGCGAGTGGCCATGGTTTATCTGTTCTCTAACCCCCACCACAGCCTCCCTGTGGGAGACTCTGTAGTGAGTCCCGACGCCACGCTGGCCGAGCCCTGATGCCGCAGGCTGCTGGGGGGTGTCCTCTGGGCCCTGCAGGCTGGAACTTACCTCCTTTGTGTGCACAGGGACATAGAACAGCCTGGCATAAATATCTCCTAGCTTCAAAATGCCAAATCCAGATGAGAGATATCTGTGTAAGATGTCATTTTTGTCAGGACTGTTAGAGCTTACCCTAAAGAGGCCCAAGTTCAGTTCTTGGTTATGATGATCCTGGCAGGCACCTACCTCGCTTCCTGCTCCTCCTCCTGCTCCTCCTCTTGCTCCTTCTCCTCCTGCTCCTCCTCCTCCTCCTCCTCCTCCTCTTGCTCCTTCTTCTCCTGCTCCTTCTCCTCCTCCTCCTCCTCCTCTTGCTCCTTCTCCTCCTGCTCCTCCTCCTGCTCCTCCTCCTGCTTCTCCTCCTGCTCCTCCTCTTGCTCCTCCTCCTCCTGATTCTCCTCCTCCTGCTCCTCCTCCTCCTGCTCCTCCTCCTCCTGCTCCTCCTCCTGCTCCATGGCCTGCTCCTCCTCCTCCTGCTCCTCCTTCTGCTCCTCCTCCTGCTTCTTCTCCTCCTCCTCCTCCTCCTCCTGATTCTCCTCTTGCTCCTCCTCCTCTTGCTTTTTCTCCTCCTCTTGCTCCTCCTCCTGCTCCACCTCCTGCTTCTTCTCCTCTTGCTCCTCCTCCTTCTGCTCCTACTCCTCCTCCTCCTGTTCCTGCTGCTGCTGCTGCTCCCTTGTTTCCTCCAGGCTCCTGTCTCAGCTGCTCTGTCCAGGCCTCTCAGTCCCCGTGAGCCACTCAGGGAGAACCCAGCGTGGGTCTCTGAAGGGATCTAATCTCAGCCCCGTGGCCTTGCACATGTTGTCCCTCCTTCACCTCCTCCTCCGTCCCCGCTGAGGTCCGTCTCCTGGGAACCCCTGTGCCGCCTGCAGCCCGAGTGCGGTGCCACGTCTGGGAGGCCCTGGCCTCTGCTTTCCGTGGCGTCGTGTTGGCTCGAGGCCGTACTTGGCCTCTTGGGGGAAGAGCACGGATCTTCCTGTCCCTGAGGGAGCACCAGCTGGGCCCTGAGGGGCCGGGATGACACGGCCCGCGATGAGACAGGCTGTCGCAGGGACGGCCGGGGCTGGTTTCAGAGGTTGCTCAGGGACAAAGTTCGAGCCAAACAGAAATCAGACCCCAGGAAAGGACCGAGGCCAAAAGAACACTTACCTGGGATGATGTCTTTTTATTATTTTCACACTTGATCCTGATGATGTCATTGTCTTTAACCTCATGGAGGTGTCATTTTGATTCTGAAATTATTCTTTGAAGTCAGACCTACCACCACCTCAAATTCATTGACTGATATGAAAGAACAGGAAGAAAATTAAGTAAAACAAAGGAAAACACCCTCAAGTCTATGCCTGCAGCCTTTCTATGGCTGCAAATAGAAAGTCAGTAAACCATGGCTTCCTGAGAGTAATTCAGTCCTGCATTTGAAGGAAAGCTCATATTGACATTATTTTAAAAATTCAAACTTGCCTTGTTTGTGTCATCTTTTCTAGACTTTTCTTCTTGCCACCTCATTTAACTTGCTCAGAAAAGAGCACAGCTGGCGTGGCTCAGTGGTTGAGCATCGACCTGTGAACCAGGAGGTCACAGTTCGGTTCCCGGTCAGGGCACAGGCCCGGGTTGTGGGCTCGATCCCCAGTGTGCCTGCCGGAGGCAGCTGATCAGTGGTTCTCCCTCATCACTGATGTTTCTCTCTCTCTTCCTCTCTGAAATCAATAAAACACACACACACACACACACACACACACACACACACACACACACACACACAAAGAGGAGGCACGGAGCACACTGCCCTGAAACCACGTGCTGCTTCTGAGGAGGCACCTCTGGTTCCTGCAGGAGGCAGACAGCGTGCTGGCCCTTAGGGAGACGCGTGAGGACGCAGTGCGTGGAGGGTGGTGGTTGGCACCCACAGGGTGCTGTCAAACCTGCAGCACCAGGCCCGGGGCGAACCGGGGCCCGGGTTGTGCAGACACTGTCGGTGCTGCGCTCTGTGATTCAGTCTTTCGGCATTTGGGTAAGTTGCTGTAGCAACAGATTCTGTCACCTGCGGTTGGGAGAACACTGGACGATGTCAGAGGAAGTGAGTAATGTTACCTGCAGACATGAAGCGGGCAGCCCACACCTCTTAACCAGAAAGTGGCAGAGGAGCCCACAGCGCTGGCTGTCCCACCCTCCCCACGAGCACACACCTCGCAGCCGACACCAGGCACCCTGAGGACCACGGCAGGCGTTCCCACGGTCTCCGGAGAGCACACGTTAAGTGCAAATACAAACATTCTTATTTTTAAAATGGCAACTAATTTTTTTCTTTATTTTGATCTCTAGTGATCTGTCTTTCAAAAACCGGTTGGACTGCCAGTGCGTACGCGACAACTTTAATGTGTCTGTATTGTAATAGATACACATAATTATGCAAACTATTTTTGTTGGAAAGATAAGATGCATTAGAATACCTTTCATAAAATTGTGAGCAGTGATTGTGACTTAAATGTGTGAAGATAACATTTAAAATGCTGTCGTAACCGTCTTAAAAACAGTCACTTTAATATGCATAACCTTACATTTACTTACTTACGGACTTAAAAAAGAAAATTTGTATTAAAAGTAGTCTCAGTTGTGGTTCGGCTCCAGGCCAGAAGAGCCACACAGCCAGACGAGCGAGAGAAATACTGTCAGGACAAAGGGCTCCGTGGAGCGCTCTCCCTCCAGGCGCTCCGTGCCCTGCCCTCCCCTCTCCTTCCCCCGCAGGCATGGGTCCCTAACCTCTGGGGAGACTGACAACGGGAGCAGCGCAGGGGCAGCGGGCAGCGGCAGCGGCAGCTCACCCGACCCTGTCTCCAAGCCCCCTTCTCCGAGCTCCGGGAGCCAGAGCGGTCGGCCGGCTCTCCTGCTGGCTCTCCCGACCTTCCTGGCTGCACCGTCCTGAGTCTATCTCTGCTCCAGCATGGGCCCAGTGGCTGTGGCTCAGGCTGTGAGCCCTTCCCTCCGGGTGTCCCATCCCACGGCCCTTCCCTTAAACAAACTCAGCTTTTCTTTAGTCGCCATCTGAGTGGCTGTGGAATCTGCTCAGGCACCTCCAGCTTTAACCTTCCAAAACTGCCACATGCCAAAAGTATACAAATTAACCCAGACATATTTTACAGTCCTTATAAAACCCAGTAAGGGGCAGCTGTGGTCAGTCAGCCAACATCCATTTCCTTTATAGAAGTTTAAAAGTAAACTAATGTGGACCAGGGGCGTTGGGTGTGGCGTTAACTTAAATTGGTTTTCTTGGTGAAACTGGTTTGGCTCAGTGGATAGAATGTTGGCCTGCAGACTGGGGGTCCCAGGTTCAATTCCAGTCAAGGGCATGTACCTTGGTTGCGGATATATCCCCAGTGGGGGGAGGGGGGGAGGGTGCAGAAGGCAGTTGGTCAGTGATTCTCTCATCGACGTTTCTAACTCTCTATCCCTCTCCCTTCCTCTCTGTAAAAAAATCAATAAAATATACATATTTTTAAAAATTGGTTTTCTTTCAGCAGGCATTTCAAGCTTCCCTCGCCGTAGTGCACGTGTTTGAAATGACGGACTTGCGTCGATATGGCCATTTTTGTTTTATGAATGGATGAGGAGTGCTCAGGGCAAAGGCAAGTGCTCATTGCCCCAACGTCTATGGAGTCCTCCTGGAATCGGGAGGCATGTGGAGGCTGCCAGACAATGCGCGCTTGTGTGTCTGTCAGAATGGTGACTCCCCGCAGCAGTTCCCGAGGGCCGAGGGAGGCAGGCGGGTCGGCACACGCAGACTTACCGTGACCTCCGAGCCACGACGGGCCTGCTGAGCGTGGTGCTCAAGTCAGAGACCCACAAAGTGGTTCCGCAGCCCCTGGCATTTCGCCACGTACGGCCCACGCACAGGGTCGCTGGCCCTGCACCCCCCTTCCCCGGGGTGTCCTCCCGACTTGGAGAAGCCTGGCAGGAAGCGTTCCGTGTCTCTGGTCAGCCTGCGAGGCAAAGCCCTTGGTCTCAGTGCATCTCCATCCAAACCCCCAGGCCACGGCCACGGCCACGGCCACGGCGTCCACGCAGCCTTCGGGAGAACCGCTCCCCGGGATCAAGCACACACACCCCAGCAGAGGAGTCACCGCATTTAGTGCTGGATGTGCTCTGACATCTTCCGCTGATTTCATGGTGTCAGATTTTCAAATGCCGGCCCAGACCCACTCAGCGGCTGGCCTGACCTGATGGCTGCAGACTGCATTCCCGGCGGAGCCGCCGGAGAGTGTCTGAGCTCTGCCTGCACACGACGGCAGGCTCTGCGGTCTCCCGGGGCAGACTGGAGCGCTCGCCCGCGCGGCTGCACTTTTGACCCGGCTCTCCCCTCCCGCGGCTCTGGGGCTGAGTTTCCACTCGCCTGGAGTTCAAAGCTCCGCTCCAAAGGGCTCGGAACGCTGCCGCTGGCCAGGAGCAGGTCAAAGCCTTCCTCAGCCGCTCGTCACGGCCTGGAGACGGATGGAATGCCGTGAGTTAGTCTCCCTCTCCGGTGTCTCCTCCAGCGCAGTCTGGCCAAGTTATAAAACCCGCTGACTCGTTAGAAGCCGGGGAACTACCGCCTGAACGACTGTGTGTGCGAGGATTCCCACGCCAGGCTGCGTTCAGTTTGTAGTTAAAAAAACACGAGTATGGGATTTAATAACTACCTGTATTAAAAGTTTTTCCCAGCCTCAGTTATGGATTTATCTTCAATAATTATTATAACAAAGTTTCAGTAAAGAAAAAAGGTTTCACAGATCTTTGGAGTTCACTGTAATGTTATTATTATTTTTTTGTTTGTAGTGCTTTTTCGTCTATAACATCTTTTTGTTTTTATTGTGTTGATTACTGTTACCAATCGACAATGATAATAATACGAGAGGCCCGATGCCTGGATTCGTGTGTCGGGGGGTCCCTTGGGGTGGCCTGCGGGGACCGGGCCCCAGCCTGTGTCCCAGCCTCGCAGCCCCGCAGCCCTGCCTGGCACCTCACTGTGGCCCGGCGCCCCCGCCCCCTCACCTGCTCCACAATCCCTCCTGTGGGGCCATGTCACTGCATGTTATTGACATAATCTTACAGCAGCTTCTGAGACAGCCATTGAGGCTGAAAGCCCTGGTTCCCATTCTGCAGGTGAGGAACCTGAGGCTCCGAGAGAGGTGCCTGGAATATTGGTACAGAAGTCATAGGGAGGTTAGCTGGGATTCAAGTCGGTGTCTGCCTTTATCACACACACACACACACACACACACACACACACGCACACGCACACGCACACACACACACACACACACACACTCATATTCAGTGGTAGAACACACAGGCAGCCTAAATAAACCTAAATAATCAGACAAACTGAATGTTTCCTCATATAATTGACAAACTTAAAAATTCTATTTTCATACCTCTCTTGTTAGGGCATAGTTTTTAAAATTGCATTTCCGACTACAAGGACTTTTTTAGAGTCAGGAAAAGAACATTTTCCTGCTTTTTATCTTAGTCCCAGGGGCCCGGTGCCATGCTCTGGGTAATTAAATGCAGAGCTTCTGTGTGAACACAGGCCCAGGGACAGGGGCTGACGCCAGGCCTCCCTGGGTTGAAGCGAAACGACACCCCAGCGTACATGACAAAGTGGCTCATTGTCTTCCCATAAAACAAAGAAGAGGAAAAGCAAACTACGATCTACGCTCCAAAACATCGGCCGCTCACCTAAGTTTTGTCTCCTTGCTCTGTAGCCTGTGGAGGAATGAGCTGTGTCTGCATGCAGACAAAGGTGGTTATCGAAAATAAATAAGAGTTCATAACTGAAAAAGTTCATTGCAGGACAATATGCATAATTCCAATTCAGGCCTTTAAAATTTTATTGATTGACTGATTGATTTGAGAGAGAAAGAGAGGAAACGTGTGAGAGAGAAACTGATTTGCTGTCCCACCTCGTACCCTACATTTCACATGTACTTGCCACTAATCCACGGCCACTTTCAAGTATCACCCACCTTCCTGGTGGTGAGGGTGCTTCGTAGGAACAGCAGCTGGCCACGCCTCTCCCCGCCCGCCCGTAGCACTTGCTGCCCCTCACCGTACTCACACACGCATGTGCACACATGAGCACACAGCTCAGTGTATGGTTGCTACTGTCATTTTGAGCAGATTATCATCTGATGGTCAGTAAAGAATGAAAACAGAAGTTTTATTTTACCCGCACGTGTTCTTTCTCCTGTGCCCCTCCTCTCGACACGGAGTTCTGGGTTTCTGACCGGTATTATTTCCTTCTCCCTGAAGAGTTTCTTTAACATTTCTT